>JAAGNO010012667.1:16569-35643 GCA_033439905.1 Ceryle rudis | reverse complement strand
CCCATACTGGATTTCATTGAAACTGGGAAGTTTCAGATTAGGTTCTTCCACCTTGTTCCAAATATTTTCCATGGTATAATTTAATCCCTTGGTGGTTGTGATCCTGTAAATCTAGGAGCCTGAAAAGATCACTTCTGTTGAGGAATTCTGCTCCCTCAACTTGGAGCTGGTCTTCGAGCAGTTGAGGAAAGTCTCATCTTAATGAGTCAGCCTTGGATTCATTTCCTGTGATTGCAAACACAACAGAGCATTTGTCATTTCTTCCATACCTTTTCTCTCTCTTCTGCAGAATACCTGATTTCTCAACCATTCTTACACATATCTAAACCCATTTTAGGGATTAGGCAGTAAAACCTATACATGTGAAAGTAATTTTGGCATTGTCCAGAGGAGTTAAGAGGATAATGATGCTGCAGATCAACATTAATAACTCAGTTTGTAGTCTAGGATATTAGAACTTTGTTCGGGGAATTGTTTTTGCTGCACTGTCTGTTTAAAAGCTAAAAATAGCTGTCTTTCTGAGAATGTCATGTACTAAAAAGTAATATTTCTGGTTATTTTTAAGACATCACTTATTTTATGCATCAGTGTGTTGCTATTTGGTTGCTATTTGTACTGAGTGGTTTTTAACTTTGTGCTTGCTTTATGCTTACCACTGTGGTGGTATTTTCTGATGCCTTCGTGTGAAGCCAGCAATTTTTCTTCCATGGCCATGCTAGCGACTTGCAGAAGTGTTTTGTTTTCTGCTAAAAATAAAGATGTGCTTTACATCAATCTTAATATTTCAAAAAAGGATTCTGAGAGGCAAATACAAACCCACTGTACCAACAGAATCCTGGAGATCCTGTTCTGCTTCTCTGGCATATGTAATAGGAAGGATTTGCTCTATGAGTGATTTGCCTCAGTGGCCATGCATGTCAAAATGGGAGTGAGTTAGTACTAAACTACTGAGGCCAGTTATGCTAAAGATAAACTGTTACAGATTACTAAATACAGCAATGCCACCTCGGTTTGCCAAGATAGAGAGGGGATGAGGGTTTTGGGGGGGGTGTTTGTGTGTGTTACGGTGACCAACATAGACTACTTGTCAGGAAAACCCAGCAGAACCCTTCGTGTGAATCCTCTCACACAGGCTGGAGTAACCCAGTTTTTGTTTCCTGTAGCACTGTAGTATCAGGGAAGCCTGTACGAACTCTTGCGAGGGCTGGGTTTTGGTGGTGAAGGCACAACGGTTCATAACGAAGTTGTGATTCGTAACTAAATCACTCATGGGTTTTGGGGTGTAGATTTTTGAGGGTTTTTTTGAGAAACACACCTAGTTCCAAAGTGGGACAGTGTAATTACATCCAGGTTTATTTTTCTCCCTCTTTTACAACAGACTGGAATCCCTAGAAATTACAGAAGCTCTTATTTTTTTATAATTTCAAGGTGCAAGTGGTATCAACAAACCATAATTTTAAAGCTGAATTTTCCTGTATTTGAAAACCCTGGCATATCCTAGACCTTGAATGTTGTTTCCCCTAATAATCCACCAGGTTGACTATGGACCTCCTCTCCCTTCCCCTTCTGATGTAAAGAACCAGTAACGTGTTAGGTGATGTGCTGTCACTCAGATACTCATCTCGATCACTCCTCTTTCCAACCACTCTTCTGCTGTATTTAAGCTTTCAGATCTATATATGAAGCAGATACATATTCATACTACATAGAAGGAGCTTATTGCATTGAATTGCTTTTCCAGAAGCACAGTCTGTCGTTGGATCTAAACCCAGGAATGGACAGAGTAAAGTTTTCTTAATTTGGATGCAATTTAGATTAACCCTAGCTGATTGACACAAGGAGTTGTTTCAGGGGAGAGTATCCAAATGGATATTTGTCCTGCGTTGATACTGAGATGAAATGTGGCTTGTAAAGCTGAATGCAGAAGTCTCCTCCAGAATGTACTTTGTCTGCTTGAGCACCATCAAGCGCTTTGCTGCAGTGCGGTGCGTGGCTCATCAGACAACTTGTCTCGGTTTCCATCTGCAGCTCTCCAACATGTTTTGTTCTCTGCCAAAATGGAGAAAGTAAACTGCTTTTTACTTCCTTAAGTTGTTTCCTTCTCTGGTTAACATCATCTTCCCTTGGATTTTACTTTTTCTTCCTATTAATTTGTTCCTACTGGGATTCTGGAACATACTGTAACTTCACAGTAGTGCACTATGCAGTAAATGAGGGGCTTAACCATGCCTTGAGCCTCTTTGCATGCTGTATTTTTTCTCTTGTTTGGTTTTATCTATTTAATGCAATATTTGTTATTTGGGTTTTGGGCAGAGGAGGGGGGCAGTGGCTATATCCTGTTTGTAAAGACTCTGGGAGAAATTAATTACTGTTACCAAATAAATAGTGAGTGTTTTGTAATGTTGAAATGGCATTTTCTCACTATTCTGTCTGGCTTTTTTTTTTCCCCCCTCTCTCCCTCCTTTTTACTTTTTTTTTTTTCTTTTTCTTTTTTTTTTGTTTTAGACCCAGTACAAAATGTGGTTCAGATCTTGGAGAAACAGTACTTGGAAGAGAAGCGGAGCGCTCTTGAGGAGCAGCGGCTGATGTACGAACGTGAGTTAGAGCTGCTGCGGCAGCAGCTGTCTCCAGAACGGCAGCATCAGCACGGCAGCGACAGGCTCTCCTACACTGCTCAGACTGCACAGCAGAAAGTAAATCTCTGGACAGAAGAGAGGTGAGAATACTGGAGTTAAAACAAATGAATTAATAAGAACTACAAATGGGAAAAGATGGATCTTGAACCATCCGTCAGAAACTGATACTATTTTTGTGGAGCTGTGCTGTGCAAGATCTGTCTCCACTGAAGTATTAGCACTTCATTTAGGACTAGGTTCTGTGTGTAATGTGCGTACAAGGTCTTTGTTTGATTTAACACACAAATGAAATAAGAATTTAGCTTTTATTGATTAGCATTTATAGGTGAGTAGTTTTTTCTTTTTAGTTAAAAGTACTTCTGAACCATTTGGTTTAGCCATTAGTTTTTAGGTCGGTGAATGCTCTTTGTAGCGGTCAGGAAGGAACTGGATAATGTTTTGTTGGTGTTGCCATTGAGTAAGCAATTTTTTGAAAGAACTATTTATCAGTTTTCTATCCTTCAGAAGATCCTCTTGGGTATACTTTTTATTTATTTATAGTTCTAGAAGAGGTTTGGGCTACTGAAAAAAAGGGAAAAAAATATTGAATCTTAAATAAGAAACTAGAAAAAAAACAGTGAGGGATTTCTACTGTAAAAGCATGGCAACATACTGCTGTGAGGGGCTGTTTACCAGCCAACTGGCCAGAGAGCAAGAAATGCAGGAAAAAATGGGAAGACTGGATGTGAAGAATATGTGAAAGAGCCAAGTGTCTGCATTGCATGGTATTTGATTAGTGCAGATTTAGCTGTCACTCTGTTGTCATTACAGAGGAAGCTGAGCTCTGCCACATCAGCCAGCAGAAAGAATTTTGTTAGGTATTGGATGTAGGCGCGTGGCTGTATCTGTCAGATCAGCTAGAGCACACTGCACAGAGTTTGTTCTGGCTTTACGCTGACTGTGGAAGGACAGGTGACACCTGACCTGGTGTTAAAACCTGTTGGCATAAAGTTAACCCACTGTAAGTGAACAAAATCAATTAGTGTGGAGCGAGGAGGGGTGCTGGTGCACTGGACCAGAGGTTTAGGTCAGCATACTCTGTATCTGGCATTAGGAATCCCAGAGATTTGCCATGATACCTTGTGAGTCTCAGATTGTGAGTTTCCCTTGTTTGGGTTAATCATTAATTGCAGGATTTCATGTTCAGTGGGTATTTGCTTTGGTTACTGTTCTAATGGAGCTTATCATATGTTTTGTGTTGTTAGAATTAAGAAATCCTATCTGGAACCTTTATTTTTTTTTTCCCCCCCTTTAAGTTTCTGGAAGGGTGCTGGCACAGCTCTATATGGAAAACCAAAACTGGAATGAGATAATAGTTGTCTGAGTTACTCACAAATCCTCACAGTTTTAAACCATTCCTTTCTCAAGAATCTAGCTAAGATAACACTGGCGTAGGAGCCTCCCACAAAAGCTCTCCAGGTGCCAGTTTCCCGGATCAAGGAGGGCACTGGCTGGAGCTGAATCCCACGGCTCTTACGGCGCTGACAGATCAAAGGCGCCGGCTCTTTCCCAAGCGAGGTGGCTGTCTCGCAGCGCTTGCAGGTGTAATGCACTCTCGGTATTCAGTACTAGTTAGTGATTCATTCGTGACTCTATCTTCATTTTCTGGGTGAATCCAAAATTATAGCTGTCTGTGGAGGCTGTCACTCCCAGGATCCAGAATTGCTCACTTGATCTTGATGGCCTTGGATAACAGAAGTTGGAGGCAGAGGGAAAGGAGTTTTTTCTGAATGATAACGGGAACAGATACAGAGGAAGAGGATTAAAAATCTGCTGACAGCAGCAGCTATTTAAGATCCAGTGAAACCCAGCACTGTTGCAAACTTAGGGCAGATAGGGGAGAGACAAAGGTGCGTGTTTTAGCATGTTGAAGGCATGCTTGCTAACACTGCTGCTCCTTTACCGCTTTGATACAGTATCAGGGCACCAGCAAAGTGCAGCTTGAATTCTTCACACTGTTGTTTGGGATGTTTTGAAAAAAGCTAGCCACTCAAGAATAATTCTGCTGGGGACTGAAAGGCTTTATAACACTTGTGTGTGGTTTGTACTATGAAGACATACAAACAATCTAAACTTACCTGAATAAAGGCAAATAGGCAAACTCTGCATTTACAACAAGGCCCCTGAGTTTACTTGTTCCTTCCATGCTTGTCCATAATGTGACATACGTTGTAGAAATGAGAAGTTTAAGTGCAGAGCATGAACTGTATTTCAGTAGGACTTTGCATAGACAAGATAAAAATAATCATAGAGAGAAGTGCTGGTCACTGAAGTTTGATCACGGGTTTTAGGAAGACAATGAGATGCAGTAAGTGCTGGTGGGATTACAAAGACAGACAGAAAAGGGGACTTTGCATCTGTTTAGAGGATACTTTTAAAAGGCAAATTAAAGATGAGAATGCCAGGTGAGAGTGTATCAGTAATCCAGGAGGAGGTCTAGTACCTGTCACAGCAGGTTTGTGAGGTGTTACGTTAGAGCAGATTTGCTCAGACAGGCCTTCAGAACCTCTTTGGAATTTGTCCAGAGACTGTTAACTGTACGTACAGAGTGCACGAGCTTCAGCCTGTACTCGTTCAGCTATTACTGTAAAAGGTGCTTTGGGTATATAGGATCTAAGATCGCTGGCTTTTGATTGTTTTATTTTTTAATGTGTACACTTGAAATGGCTTCAGTATTTGGTGAGAGGTGTGGGGGTCTGTAGCACTGCAAAACCCTAGCTGTGATGTAAAGCTGTGGCCTGCAGTGATTGCAGGTTCCATCATCACCATCTGAGCAGATTTTATCAAGGTGAAGCCGTACAAGTTTGGACTGGTAGTTTCTGTGGAACAGGACTTCAGATGAAAGACAAAGACAGCTGCAATTATTTCATTTCTTGAAAATGAGGGATGTCCTTAGGGCTTTTAACAAATGATCATTGTAACAGCTCCCATAACACTCTGCCCGTTTCTTTGGGCAATGCTGTGCTACACTGACCTCAACTGTAATCTCTGTTTAATATGTGATCATTGTGTTTCAGGAGAGTCTTTGTTAGCCCCTCTATTTGCAGCTTTCCAATAATAGAAATAGGTTTCTGTGTATTTTTCATGTTACCTACTGCACCACAGGGATGAATTGTTTCGACAGAGCCTGGCTAAGCTTCGAGAGCAGATAGTAAAGGCAAACACACTGGTGAGAGAAGCAAACTTCCTAGCAGAAGAAATGAGTAAGCTAACAGATTATCAAGTAACACTTCAAATCCCTGCTGAAAACCTCAGTGCCAACAAAAAGGTAATGACAACAAAGAATGCTGGAAAATGTAGTTTTATGGGTGATCTAAAATACGTAGATGTATATAACATTCATCTAACTTGAGGCCATAAAACGTTACTTGTCAGGTTATGCACAGGCAAACTATGGGTGCTATTTGACTTTCGTAGGTTGAAAGTGAATAATTACAGGTAAAAAGGGGAACATAGCATTAAGGATGGCTCTTGCTGGTTTTTCAGGCGTACGATCACTGTATGCACCTGCAGTTTGTGAACAGACATTGTGTCCTGTTGCTGTAAACCTGCATTACCATTTTTTATTACAGATACCTCCATTTGTTGGTTTGGGTTTTTTTTCTTTTAAGGATTTTTCTAGTTGTAGTGCTGCTGGAAATACGACGAGAGCAATTAGGATAATATGCTTGTCATAAGTGATTTGATTGAGAGTGTTGGTGTACCTGTGTGGATGGTGGTTGTCTGAGAAGGACAAATTGGTCTGGATCCTCAGAGAAGTGTGGGGTATGCTGTGTTTGAGGACAGAGGGAGTATGGCTGGTATGCAGAGAGAAGTTGTCTGTTCTGCATTTTATTCCTTTTAAGGAATGCAATTTGAGTGAAGAGTTAAACTACTTCAGTGCACCTTTTCTGCAGTCATTTATGTTTTTTTCCTCTTGATTTAGAGGGGTGCAATAGTAAGCGAGCCTGCTATTCAAGTGAGAAGAAAAGGGAAAGGTACTCAAGTGTGGACTATTGAGAAACTAGAGAACAAATTGATTGACATGAGAGACCTCTATCAAGAATGGAAGGAGAAAGTTCCTGAGGTATTGTATATATTTTCTGAAAGGTATCAGAGATTGCGTTTATTTTCTTTTAACCCCTATTCTGTACAGATCAAATGCAATGACTTTGTGTATGAAAGGGTACAGGTATTTTTAAAAACCCAAACAACTATAATAGTAAATATTCAAAACTCCCCTGCACAGCAGAACACAGCTCCAGCCTATCCTCACTTGCATTCTCAGATACAAGTGTGCTGAGGTCAGCTATAATTGTGCTGAGGTGGTGACTCATGATACCACTAAGCATATGTCTACCTGGCTTAATACAGATGCCATGCAGATAGGCACCAGCTCTGAATGGAAGCAGCATCTGCCTTAGAAATAAAATGATTAAATTGCAGTCACTATCAGAGTTAGCAAGGTTGCTCCTTAGATGCACTCAAGATGCAGAACATATTAACGGGTTAAAACTTGATCTTAAAATGTGAAATATTCTGTAATTTCATTTGTATACCCTACAACTGTAAAGCAATGAAGAAATCAACTGTGGATACTTAGTCTGTATCAGTATTTCCAAGCTGAGACTTGTCAAAAGCTTGCTTGTTTACTGGCAAGAGAGGCGTGAGATTCGGTGTTCCAGAAGATGTCCTCTTAAGTATCCAACTAGAAGTACATAGGATCTATACCTTGCTGTCTTGTGGCTGATAGGGAGCACCTAAATTGCTTGTATCAAGAGTCGTTCTCAAGTATGTTTGACCAGCTCTTGTGCCTCTGTTACATGCCTTGGACGGGACAATGGGGATCTCTAAAATATAACACAGGGGAGGTCAAGCACTTCATCTGTGCCCATTGAAGACAACGATGATTTTGCTGCTGACTTTAGTAAGAACTGATAGCACATCCTTTGAATATATTATGTCTGCCTGAGCCAGGATTGATCGTCCTTGCCATGACCTATGTCATCCATAATGCATGTGTTCTATGCGCTACATAGAAACACGTAGGTCAAATGCATGTGTTGAAGACAGAGGAGGAGAAGGGAAGGAGCTAACATGTCCACTTGAGGAGTGCATATCGTGCTAGGAATCTGCATGAATTCTTTGTGGCTGTGTGTGGGGTACTCGCATAGAAAATGTCCTCTCAGCTCTCCGGGAGGCATAAGAAAGAACACTTTTAGGCATAAGTGGGAGCTGTCCTGCACCTTCCCTTTTGCCCTTGCAGGGGTACCCAGCAGCCAGAACAGCTATTCAGCCCAGGGATCATTTCTCCTCTCATTTTAAAAGTCTAAACAGAGCAAAGTAAGGTGAAACTTCTTGAAACCAGTGGCTACTGTGCTTGCTCATGGTAAAATCTGCTTTGTCTTGACATCGCTAAAAAATGCAGGTGCTCCTGTTACTATATCCCACAGTAAAGAAAGGACTGTACAGTGTCTCATCTCAAAGACTTCATTTCAGATTTGAGATAAGCTTCTAGTCTCTCCCTACTCATTTAATAGGAAGGAACAGAAATGCCAGTAGTGACTTTTGTGCCGTGATCTTATACAACGTGGTTATTTGATACTGCGTTCGCAAGCTCACAGGGTTTGATGTAACTTATGATCTTTCAAACAGATAAGGAAGCTGATTGGCAAAAGAGGAGATCCTTTCTACGAAGCACAAGAGAATCACAACTTGATTGGCGTGGCCAATGTGTTCCTAGAGTGCCTTTTCCATGACGTCAAGCTGCAGTATGCAGTGCCCATCATCAGCCAGCAAGGGGAGGTAAACTGCTGACGTGCTCTGACATAGGTGGGCTGGGGGCACCCCTGTGGGGCAGAACATCTCCTGTCCTCTGGTGGGGCCTCATCACAGAATGGCTTGGCTTGGAAGGGACCTTGGTCATGGAGTCCACCCCCACAGCCTGCAGAGAGCAGGGACATCTGCAACTAGAGCAGGTTGTTCAGAGCCCCAGCCAATCTGACCTGGAGTGTTTCTGGGGATGAGGCATTGACCACCTCTCTGGGCAGCCTGCTTCAATGTTTCACCACCCACACTGTAAAAAAAAAAAAAAAAAATTCCTTCCTACTGTAAATCTACCCTGCTAAAAAGTCCCTCCCCATCTCTCCTGTAGGGCACCCTTTAAGTACCACTGGCCACAGTAAGGTCTCCCTGGAGCCTTCTTTTCTCCAGGCTGAACAGCCCTAACTCTCTCAGACTTTCTTCAGTGTAGGTAACTGAACAAAAGTATATTAGGGTGTCGTGGTTTAACTTCAGCCAGCAGCTCAGCACCACACAGCTGCTTGCTCACTTCTTCCTCCTCCCAGTGGGATGGGGAGGAGAATTGAAAAAGGAAAAAATCCTCATGGGTTGAGATAAGAAGAGTTTCATAACTAAAATAAAATACAATAAACAATGATAGAAATGTTTAATATTGCTATAATAATAATAGTAATTAAAAGGAATATAACAGAGAGAGAAATAAACCAAGAAAAGACAAGTGATGCACAGTGCAGTTGCTCACAACCCACTGACTGATGCCCCAGCAGTGATCTGCCCCCCACCTGTCCGAGTCTCCCCAGTTTATGTCCTGAGCATGATGTTCTGTGGTCTGGATTATCTCTCTGGCTAGTTCAGGTCAGCTCTCTTGGCTGTGCTCCCTCCCAGCTTCTTGTGCAACTGTACAGTAGCAAAACACGGGAAGTTGGAAAATGCTTGATTCCTTAGCAGCGACTAAAGACGTCAGTGTATTATCAGCATTCTTCTCATACTGAATCCAAAACACAGCACTATTCTAGCTACAAAGAAGCGAGCTACTAAGAAGCAATGAAAATGAACTCTATCCCAGCCCAAACCCGTGAGATAAGGTTCTGATGTACAGTTGTGGCACTGTATTGGCACCTCCTCTGTTGTGTGTGAATTAAAAAGGTCAGCAGTTCTTCGTACAAACTTCTATTTTTTTCTTTTTGACATTGCTTTCCATTTAGTGGTTGAGAGCTGCTCAGTTCTGTTTCTGCACACCTGCCAGAGTTAAATACCTACCATCTTAATGTCTTTAAGTCCCTTCTACACAGGTTCTTAGTACTTGTCTTGCCTTAGGTTGCAGGACGGTTGCATGTTGAAGTAATGCGAGTCACCGGCTCTGTCCCAGAACGTGTAGTAGAAGGAGATGACTCATCTGAGAACTCCAGTGAGAGTGGGAGCCTGGAAGTCACGGATAACAATGGAGAAATTATTCATAGAGCAAAAAAGCTGTCCTGCAGGGTACGTGAGAACACATGATGAAGTTACCAGTTTCAGGCCTTTGTAACTACGCGGTCAGTCTGGTGTAACGTGCGAAGCTACGTAGGCTATCGCTTGTTGAAAATTCTGTATGGAGAAAAGAGAGACTTTACTTGTTCCAGCTCACTGTAGGTCAGTCTGTGGTTGCCAGCGGCCGAATTGATTCGCATCATTAGTTTCTAGTATATGCAGGTCTGCATCATACATACTGGTGTTACAAGGACTGTTCTTGACAGACACAGAAAGGGAAATGGTTTTTCCTTGTAACCATTTCCTGCAGTGTTTGCATTTCATGTCTTCTCTGATAAAGTGCTCCGTTCTCCACTTGAGCTTACCAACTTCCTCAGAGAAAACACGTACGTGTGTGGCCTGGTCAGCTGCAGTTCAGTCCTTTCCTTGCATCTGCATTTCTGTATGTGGAAAATACAGATGTCCTGAATAGGGGCATCCTTACAAGCAACCGGAGGCGTCCTTTAAAAATTCTCCTTGGCTGTTGGGACTTTTGGATTAAATACGTGGGGTTTTGAACAGTTGGCAATTGGAGAAGAAATAATCATATTTATGGCAACAGCTGGTTTGTCTCCTCAGGTGAAAATAAAAGAAGCAACCGGACTGCCACCTAATCTCTCCAACTTTGTCTTTTGTCAATATACGTTTTGGGATCAATGCGAGTCAACGGTAGCGGCACCAGTGGTAGATCCAGATGTGCCTTCACCTCGGAGCAAAGATGCTCATTTTACAGTGACCTTCTCTCACTGTAAGGTAACTATAGTTATTACGAAGTAGCGTTGCTGGGAGGATGGTATGCTTCAGATAAGCTGTTTAGAACTTGAGTCTTGTTTTGCTAGGGGAAGGAGGAGGAAATCAAGTGATATAACTAATGATTTTTTTACTATACATTAGAATGCCATAATAGTTCACTTCATCACTTCAAAATGCAGCAAAATGAAAAAAAATCTTTTCATTATTGGTCTTTTAAATTCAGATGTCATCTTTAATGCATGGGGGAACAATATAATGACATCTTATATGCTTGTTCAGTAAGCTCAGTAACTTAGGTCATTGGCTCTTAACCTCCAGTGGAAATTTTCAAAGCATTAAACGAATTATGCAGAAGCAGGAATTGCTGAGACAATGTTTCACAATTTTCTTGACCAGAGTCGAGCTTTATGATCCAAACTGTATGATTTTACTATGCAGGGAGTTAGGTGTTTGTTGTGTCCTTACAAACTAGTTGAGGAGGTAACGGTTATTTCATTTGGTTGGGTGTGATTTGTTTTTTCTCGTTGCCAGGACTATGTGGTGAGTGTCACAGAGGAGTTTTTGGAGTTCATTTCAGAAGGAGCTCTTGCTATTGAGGTGTGGGGTCACAGATGTACTGGCAATGGCAGCTCTGTTTGGGAAGTTGATTCTCTTCATGCTAAAACTCGGACACTGAGAGACAGGTACAAATAAATTGCACGTGAACGATTCCATCAGCTGTCCAAAGGCTTTCTAATGTGCACAAAATATGCTTTGGTGAGGCAGACATTAAGTTTTGTGGGGATGTCTTTTTAGGTGGAATGAAGTAACTCGAAGGATAGAAATGTGGATTTCCATACAAGAATTGAACGAGATGGGAGAATATACCGCAGTTGAACTCCATCAGGCAAAAGATGTGAACACAGGGGGAATTTTCCAGCTTAGGCAGGTACGTATCTTTTCCCCATCTTCTTTTCCATGCTCAAATTTATTCTTAATTCTTACTTTCTGCCTTTTTTTTTTTTTTTTTTTCCTCTCTCTCTCTCTTTCTATCTCTCAATTACCTGTTCAGGGTCATTCTCGCAGAGTTCAGGTGACAGTGAAACCCGTACAACATTCGGGAACGTTGCCCCTCATGGTAGAAGCAATTCTTTCAGTCTCTATAGGTGGTGTCACTGCCAGATCAACCAAACTCCAGAGGGGCTTGGACAGTTACCAGGTAAGACACTTGAATGTTTCATGCATTGATTAGGTTTGGTTTGGTTTTGCTGTTCTAGAGCCAGCCCAACATAATCCCCATAGAGACCTTAGCTCCCCGGTACATTGCTTTGCAGCTTTACACGTGTCTGAGGTTAGCACACGTAATGGGAGCATAGGGTGCTAAATCTGCCTCCTCTTTTGCTTATAACTCAGAATATAACTGATAAAGTACCAAGTGTGGTATCCGAATATGCACAAGACAGCAGGAATGTGGAAATAGTTTTTACCTTTGTGTGTGGAGGTGATGAATGCTCCGTTCCTAGTGCCATTAGTTTCCGTCCCTTACAGGGATGGTGAAAGTCAAAAGAGGGGGAAAGCAGAAAAAAAGGAAAATTAGTAGAGAAAATAACTTACAGTGAGGTACTCATTACCTTTTTAGAAAGGACTGAGTTGTTACCGGATCAGAATCAAAAATAGCCATCGCTGGGTGTGAAAGGGCTATTTCATGCAGCAGAAAAAGTTCTTAAGTATAAATGACTTCAGGTTGATACTGGACAAATTCATATTGGAAATAAAGAATGATTTTTTAACAGTGATGGCAAAGAACAAGTGGAATGGGCCATGCAGGGATGCAAGGTGCCTCTGGTCAGCAGGGTTACATTCAGAAGTAATTATAACCTTAAATACAAATGAAACTGGAAAACTTGAAGACTGGTAATAGGCTTGCTCAGTCCTTCTTCTGGTACTGTATTCTGTGGGGGTTTAATTATTATTGTTTTAATAAATATATTTACTAATACTCAAATCATGTCTGAGCTGCTATAGTCTATAGTGGAAAAAGAATTATCTGTTTCTACCTGTTAACAGGACTTTGGTTATTTGAATGTTGTAACTTTAACATTTTACAAGTTTGTGGCAGAAATGTTTGTACTCCTGTTTTGGGATATTTCTTTGAGTTTCTGTTGAGAGAAATGCATGTGTCTTTTGTGTTTTACAAAATGTATTTTCTCCTACCAGAAGGAGGAGGATGATGGTGGTGATATGGATAGTTACCAGGTATTGCTGCTGTTGCTGTCAATCCTGTGGCATGGGGCACAGCTAATGCTAACAGCCAGCAACTTCCAGTTGAACAAGCGTACCGGAGCGAGCAAAGGCGGCTTTGAAATACATATGTGCTGTGCATCTAAGAGGCTACCTGGGCTATAAACCAGTTTACCTTGTGACTTCATATTCTCGCAGTGTGCGCTCTCCTCTGGTACTCAGCAGTCAGCTCTCCTAACTGGCTACAGGAATGGCTTTGTGAATAAAAACTTTGAAACTTTAACTTAGAATGAAACCAGTTTCCACTGATTATCACAGGGAAAAGACCAACTACCTGCAGCTGCAGGCATCTGTCCCAACCAAATTCTGCAGCATAGGATTTTTTTGTTTGTTTTCTAAAGAAAACATCTTAATCTTTTAAGTTGTGCAGTTTTCTGAAATGCTCGTGGGAGAGAGAGGGCAGGATGCGAGGAGGGGAAATACAGAAGCTTCACTGAAGGGACTCTTTTTATCTACACAAAACCAAACCTTCAGCCTGGGTTTTTGTGTTAGGCGAATATATGACAGTGACAGTTTAGGTAGTGTAACAGAAGACTCGTTTCAAAGGCAACAAAGGACAGAAGAGAAAATTCCTAAAAAAGTAAACCACATGTTAGACTTCTACCTGGAAGACCTATTTCTAATAGGCAGCCTTATAGATGTAAAACCAGTTAGGTGACAATGCTGACATCCCTTAAGGTAGAGTGTATTGGGGTTTACAGGAGTCACAAAAACATCAGTTAAGGTACTAACTTCTCGCGGGCTGTTTGTGCGCTTCCTGACATATCACAGAGAAGAGCAAACAAGATCTTCTGTGATACCACAAAGCATGATTGCATGACGGGGTTTGTTTGCATGAGAAATCTTTTAATGGCACTGACAGCAGCTGCTAGCCATGGAATTTTGTGCAGATTTGAGGGCGTACTGACCCGTCTAATCTTCAGGAGAAATTACGATCGACTGATGATACCTGTTTTTCCTATTCCATATGCTATTAAAAAGTTTGTTTGCCGCCTCTGAGTAATTAGCCTGTGGTGTATAATTCTGTTCAGCAACTGAGGCAGTCGCGCTTCCTTTTCATCCTGTTGTAATTTGAGACTCAAAGGCAAATAAGTTTCCACTCACGGGTGCTGAGGTATTTAATCACTGTGCATGTGATCGGGGGAAAACAGCTTTCCGCATCACGCGAGCTGTTTAGCATCAATTCTGATGAAATTGCCACAAAATTCACTACCCTTTAATCTTAACCGTGTAGCCTAATAACGTTCTTCTCTCTTTCCATGTTAGGAAGAAGATTTAAACTGCGTACGGGAAAGGTGGTCTGATGCACTGATAAAACGCAGAGAATACTTAGATGAGCAGATTCAAAAGATCAGCAATAAACAAGGTTTGAAGTCCCTGTCATAAGTACTTTATTCCCTACACCACAGAAAATCTACCTCATCTGTAACATTCATCTCTTTCACTGCAGAAAAATCTGAGGATGATCTAGAACGAGAAGCCCGGCTGGTCGAACAGTGGGTAGGGCTGACAGAGGAGAGGAATGCAGTGTTTGTTCCAGCACCAGGCAGTGGAATTCCCGGTGCCCCCGCAAACTGGTATGTTCAGAAACAACACTGGAGTGGTTTTAGCTTTGTCTACCTGAACACTGCACACTACAGGTAGAAATCAGAGGATGTTTTAGAGCTTTTGATGTTCTCCTGGAATAACTACATTCAGCTGGCAGCTAGAAGGTCTTGAATGTAAGAAAGGTTTGCTTAGTTAACATGTTACATGAAGTAGCTTTGAGAAAGCCGTCAAGGTTTGAAAATCACTCTTGAATGTAATGTAGTACTTTTCAATTTTACAAAGTTCTGAGAAAGTTATCCCGTAGTTTGACTCCTTCCAGAAAAGGAGTGGTTCCACAATGAGTGGTAGAACACATGATAATCTCATGGATAAGGTGTGGGGAGGGAAGAAATTCTGATTTCAGAGGATTCAGTCTCTTCTGTTTCATTTGAATTTCTAATATACTTATCTTTTAATTTCATTTACATTTGTGTTTTGACTTAAGATCATTGCAACTGAAGTGAAAAAAATAGGAATGCAGCATGTTAGATTTGGGAAAGTGTGGACAAAAAACATGGCCCTAATCAAGTGGGGGGGGAATTATAAAAAAAAAAAAAAAAAGCTAACCTTTGTAAGATGACTGCAACCAGTTAACTCCATAACAAATAAACTGGGATGTTTAAAACTGTCATCCTCACAGCAACTGTGCTGTGTGGTGTGAATTAAGATTTGGCAAAGCACTGCATTTCGCTGCCTGTGCAGATAAGCTAAATAAATATTGTCTGTGCAACATTGGTATTCAGATCAGCCATCAAATGTTGACAGCTTTAGTCATTGGTTATGCTTAAATGAAACTTGCAGGGACATTAGGTGTGAATTTGCCTTTCTTGTTAACAGCAGTTTGCTTTGTTTCAGGATTCCACCTGCAGGAATGGAAACACACATACCCGTCCTTTTCCTTGATTTGAATGGTATGAAAGAAACCTGGGGGGAGGGAGGAGGATTAATGTGGATCAATAAATTGATAAATGGAAGAGTGAATCTGAAATGTCTAAGAAATTAAACAAGTCCTGGCAATGGCACTGTCTGATGTGACCTGTAAAATGTTTTTTCTTCTGCTTCTATATGTTGGAATAATGAAGCACAACCACTTGAAAATAGGGCTAAAAACTGGGGCTCATATGAGTGCGAGGATAGGCTGTACCCCAGAAAACAGCGTAACGGAGCCGGCTTAGTTTAAATTGAACAGCGGATAAGAAAATCCTGTAAACATTTTGATGTACAAATCCATATGTCCTTAAAGCATTGGTGGAGAATTTCCCAGCGCTTCCAGAGCCCCTTCCACCGAGGGAGCTGTAGAATCTTAAACAGCTGCTTTAATGAAGAGCGTGGTAAGACGATAATAAGCGTTTTGTTAGAGAATCTAAATGCTCTCCCTCTGAAGGTATCTAGCTTTCCAAGTGAGAAGTCTGTTGATATATATTCGTAAGACACAGACACCCACTGTAAGCAGTGAGAGCCTGGAGTGTTAGCAGCATGTTTAAGGACTGTTGAGAAGGCAAGTCTGTGCGTATAAACTTGGACATAAAGCAGAGGAGGATCCACAGGCCTTGTCCCACCCAGCACTGCAGTGGGCTCCTAGACGTATTTGTACAGACAACACATTACTACGTGCTTTGGAAGCTGCTTTTGGAAAATGAGACAGCCTTTCCTTCATCTGTGCTCACGAGGAATGTTGTGATTTGATTTTTCATTAGCAGCAGACATGAACAGACAGAAGATCAAATAGGGTATTTGAACAGATTGACCAATCATTGCACAACCTGTTGTGATTTCTTATTTTGTTACTTAGCTAAAAGCCTAATTTAGCCAGAATTGCTATTCTCAAAGTAAAGATTTGCTGATACATCAGAAGTTAGTTAACTAAGAGATGATCTGCTTAGGCTGACAGGTGGATAAATCAGAAATTTTCTCTCTGAGTAAGTTATGTTGTGAGTACCTAGAGATGTTTTTGAACTCTGTTTTAAGTTACATGAGAATGTGCTCAGGCTGAGTGTCAGCCTGGTTTTACTTCCCTTCTTTTGTATGCTGAAATCATCTTCAAAATGCTGCCTAGTAAGAAGTTTAATTTGGATTAAATGTATTGTGAAATATGGGTAGGACTTTATTGCAACTTTGTATTACAACTTTGCCTCTATATATTAATATCCTTTGGTATAAAACTATTTCATTCTTTGCACATTTGTTTCATTAGCTGATGACCTCAGTGCCAATGAACAACTTATAGGTCCCCATGCATCAGGAGTTAACTCAATACTACCAAAGGAGCATGGGAGTCCATTCTTTTATCTGCCGATCATAAAACACAGTGATGATGAGGTAAATTGTTAGCAAGCCTCCTTGTTGACAACTGCAGCTTATGTTAACGCTTTCTTCTTATGTTGGATTTTCTACTTGTACGTATTTAATCTTTATTATTACATTTTTGTCTTAGAAGTACCACCTGTACCTAGTGCTGCCTTCATTTTCTGGCTTATGTAGCATTTAAGAGGATATGAATTGTTAGCTCTTCTGCCTTAATTCAGAGGTGACAAGCCTTAACTCTTCTTGGCAAAGTAGTAATTCAGCTGCCTGACTCAAAATCCATTTTTCTTCTTTCCTCACCCCTTCATCATCCTCTTGCAGGCTCTTGATTCTTCAGAGAAAACTACTTCATTTGTTGTGCACAGTAGACAAGGCATACTATTTAAATGAAACTTTTTCCTTTGTAATACACAATTACTTTTTTTTTTTTTTTTTTACTATAAAGTTTGGGAAATGAAGGATTCTGAATCCATTTTGGAATGTCTTAATTCATTTCTTCCACGTTCTGTGCCAACTCAGGTCACTGCTTAAGAGACCACTTCCAGAATAAATGGGATGCCAAAGTTGGGGAGGAGGCAGGAGGAAGGAGAAAGATGTTCTGCAGGGTGGGAGCGTGTTCATTCTGTTTGGGCTGTTATAACCTAATCCCACACAGATGGAAGATTGGACATTGAGTTTAATAAACTTGTAATATAGTTGCAATAGGATTCGTATTCCTTCCTCCAGTCTTGCTTCCACTTTCCTTTCCTTCTCCAGCTGCGTGAAGACTTCCTTTTGGGGCAGGGTCTGCACAGTGCAGGGATTATAATTGTTTTCCCTAATATCTCAACAACTCTTTTATGCTGCTGCTGATAAATTTCTTATTATGAAAAGGAGGCTCGACTCCACTTTATTCAGTGATGCTTATTTTTCTCTCGTTAAACAGTTGCTTTACTTCATGTTAAATCATTGCAAATTATACCTGTTGTTAGTGTAATTGAATCTTTCCCTTGTTAGAGTAATTGCCCTTTCCTTCCTCCATTTATCTGCATAGATTACAGCCACTGCTGCTTGGGACTCTTCTGTCCATGACTCAGTGCACCTGAATAGGGTAACTCCTCAAAATGAGAGAATTTACTTAATAGTGAAGACTACTGTGCAGCTCAGCCATCCTGCCGCGATGGAACTGGTATTGCGCAAAAGGATTGCTGCCAATATTTATAACAAGCAGGTAAGAAGTTGTTTTATTATTGTGTTTTGTATCCTTGATTTTATGAATATGTTTTCTTAGCAGCTTGCTTCATTTTGTGTAAGTTTGGTCCCCCCAGTTCTTATGAAAGACAGATTTTTATAGGTCTCGGTGAAGCTGTGCACTTCTGGTATGTTCCTTTGAACTGTCCAGTTTTCAGCCTGATTTGGTTCAGAGCGTAACGTGCTCTTCTGGTAACAGAAATGTTTACCTGCTTCTATACAACTTGAAATGGTCTTTGATTCAGAGAAGTTTGCAGTAGCTTATCTAATATAGGGTCACTGTAGCTACCCTGTTCCTGAAGGCATCTTTGGGGCCTTCAAATGTTCACTGTAAGCACAACAGATCTTTTTTCTTTCTTTTTGCAGCTTTCTCTGTTTAACTACAAACTAGGCTGCTTTTCCTCACCACTACCCAAACGTACATGTTCTCAACCCTCTTTAACTTAATAATTTTGTACGGAGTGTTTTACTGGGCCACAAGAGTGGTGGTTGTTCCTCTTGCTTTGCTGCTTCATAGGTTTAGACAGTGTTAGGTTCCTTTCTGTTTCCCAGATGACTGAGACCAAGAGTGTATTTCCGGATTCATCAGATTTTGCAGTGCAGTGTGGGGAGAAGCTGTTGCGCTGCTAAGCAGCTGGGTTCTGTGCCTTTTGGCATTTGGCATATTGTCCTTTGCTATTTTACTCTCTTTAAAATCCCTTATTAGATGAAAGCTAAGTTTACTGTTGATGATGTAAGGGCCAACTAACCTGACAAGGAAGCGTGGTAAGCTTGTGATCACAACAGTGAAATTCTATGGCTATAAAGCAGAATTGTCCTTTGCTGTTTCATAAGGAATTCTCTACCTGCTTGCCAGGTGGCAAAAAGAGAAACGATGGTACCTGTACATTAGAGACTTGTTACAGCTGCAGTCTGACTGTGACAAGTTCCTACACCAGGACAGGGCATCAAGGCA
>JAAGNO010012667.1:0-14013 GCA_033439905.1 Ceryle rudis | reverse complement strand
CTCCTATCACCCGCTCACACAGCACAAACACGGCCGTCCTTACAAATAATCCTACCTGGAAAGAAAGAGGTGACAGAAGTTGATAGGACTAAATGACCACAGTGTTTCCTCGAGGCATTATGTTCTAGAAATTAAAGGAAGACATTTTGTTGTTCTGCAGGTGTCCTGTAGCCGACTGGATCTTTCTGCCTGTGATGAAGATGATAAGGTAGGTAAATGTGACAACAAACAACACACATTCTCAGATCTTTTTCCCCCTGTTGAAGCTAGATGTATTTGAGAATTGAAAAAAGTCAGGCGACAGTATTTTTAGCAGCATTTACACAACATACCTTCAAAACACTGCGCTAATTGCAGGTTATTTTGAATCATCCTTCTTGTCCTTCTCTGCTCAGAGTCGTAGAAACTGATGTTTTAACTGAAGCTACAGCAAAACTTAATATGCTTCATTGAAAAGCTAATTAGCTTCTCAACAGTCCATTTGTTTGAGACAGAAAATTGTCTTCAGTCAGTAATTTCGCATTCCTTTGATTTTTTTTTTTTTTAAATGCCTTTGAGTTTACTTACGAATTTTCCCACGTTTGCCCATCTCAGCACGCACGTTTATGTATTTTTGTTTCTCAGGGTTGGTCTGAAAGTCACCTAGATATATCTGACTGTTCTTCCAGTTACCAAGATGTATCATGCTATGGTACTTTACCCAGGGAGTCGCCTCGCAAGAGCAAAGATGGCAGTGGTGAGACTTTACAGCGTATGCGTAATGACAGCGTTTGCGGGGGTTTAATTACTGCTTTAAACTGAAAGCTAAATTCTCATCGCTCCTTCCCTACTAAATACGTTATCCAGCTTCTTGCTTTAGCAGCTGAATGTGATCTGGATGTAGGGGAGAAGGGGAAAAATGCATGAAGACATCCAGGAAAGGATGGGAAGTTGGGGTTCTCCAAAAAACCAAGCAGGGCAAAAGAACAAGCTAAGTGTGAACCAGAACAGTAGAATAAAAACAAACAAAAAGGAGCTGCTGTTATTTTATGAATTTGAACATTCAGATGCTTTTGCTAAAGTGGGAAGTGTCCTTCTGCATGTTCTTTAGATGATTTGGATATTTGCTCTGCCATGTCTGTGTCTCACAGGTGCCTTATTTTCTTCAGATCAAGTTGTGCCACGCTAACCTTGATCAGGCAATACAGCAGAGATACTGTGCGCTGCACTGAAGTGGGGCTGGGAGCTTATTCATCACTTATCATTTCCTATAAGTTCCTTTCTGGTCATTCTGGACGTGCAGGGTTGCTGGCTTGGGTCCAGGGCAGAACTGCAGGGTTGTGGGCAGAAGTCAGGCAAGGCACAGGAAGCTAAGAGCTGTCAGGTCCAGTTTCAGGGAGGCTTCCCACTGGTTTTGACTGAAGTGGAAAGAAGAAATATCGCAGCCTCAGACCAGAGGCTATTTTCTGCTTTCCTTCTGCTTCCAAACCTCGCAGAGGGACGTGCTCTCCCCTCGTTGAGCTCTGCATTATCCCATGCTTGGGCCGGTGGTTGAATGCTAAAATAGTGACCTTCTTCTGTAACTTGCCAAACGCATGGCTTAACCTTCAGATCTTTTCAATTGGGTTCTAGCAGTTGAAATAAGAACTGAAATACAATATTTTTGCTTTTTTACCTAGGTGCTGTAGCAGAGAATTCCCATGCTTTAATGGCCAGCCCTTTTAAAGCATTTTCTCCTCAGCCACCAAAGTTTTTCAAGCCCTTAATGCCAGTGAAAGAGGAACACAAAAGGAAGACCCCTCTTGAAAGCCGACCTCTGCTCAGTCAAGAGGTAATCTTTGAAAACGACCTGGTTTTTTTTTTTAAAGGAGATTGAGTGATTGTGTGTACTTGGCAAATGACTTGCAGCATACATCTGTTGCAGCAGAATTCTGTAGTTCTCTGGTAAAACTAATCCAGCTTGTTCTTTGTACGTGGTGGGGTTTTGGTGCTTGTTTTTCACCTGAAACTACTTGGTAGGTTTTGTCCTTTACAGGGTACTTCTGTTCTATTTTAAAGAACAGAACCTGCTTCCCCCCCACCCCAAGATGTTGGTGTTTTGTGTTTTGGGGTTTTTTTGTAGATAAAATCTAATTCTATGAAAGTCTTCTAGGGTGGTTAGAATTCTAACCATTATTCCTCAACTTAATACGCTGTTGGGAGGATCACTTGAGTTTCTCTACCTATTAACTTGAATTTTGATGTATATGTGGCCAGCATGTCTTAATGCCTTTCTAACTTGCACACATGTAGCGCCGAGGTCAGAGTTGTGGTCTGTGTGATGTGTTGTGTGTCTTAACCTTTGCAGAGCTTGAGCTTGCCTTCATCTGAGGTGCATGGCGCTGGCTGTGTTGTGCCTTCAGGAAGGGACGCCAGCAGCATGCCTGTAGAAAGCGGTAGCGTACGTGAGGAAAAGATTGTAAGTGTTGTACCAGTTTCTGCTGTGAGACCTGGTGGTGGGTTTAGGGCTGTTTGGTGGTGGGCTTATGGCACTTCTGGTACCGCAGCAGGAAGAAGGTGTCACGCGGATGGATGCGATCGCTTGTGGTTGATCTGAACTACTGGTTACCATCAATGAACAGTTGCTTGCCTGGCTTGCAAATGCAGTCTGTCATTGGAACTAACTCGGCTGGGATTTTGCATTTTGGTGGCTTGTTTTGTGTTGGTTTTTTTTGTTTGGTTGGTTTTTATGTGATTTCTGTTACGGGGTGGGAGGCAGAGGGGAGGCTTTATTCTCACAGGGCACAAGCGATCAAGTGAAGGGTGGTTTAGTGAACCATGTTGTCGTCACTCTAATGTACCTTGTGTGTTACCCAGATTTTGTGACTATACCCCAGAGTAAATGGAATGATGCCCTTTGGTGTAAGTAACCGTGCACTTAGGTGTGGGTACGCTCTAAAAAGCTTCTCATTGCCTGATGTGGAAGTAATATGACTAAAATAAGATTGCCGCTCTTAATTAACCTGCAGCCTGTCGTCATAATTTGGGTGGTGAATTGAGGTGGAGGGCTTTTATTTCAAGCTTCACCTGCCAAATCCTTCTCTGCTGCTTCACCAAAAGGTGTATCGTCATTTCTGCTGTATGACGGACTCGGTTTTTGGGCTGTGGAACATGGCTGTAAATACTCGCTTTAATCAGAACTTTGGATTTAAAATTCAGAACCTTCAAATTATTTCCTGTAAGCATTACCGGCCTCTTTTACCATAGAGCGCTAGTGATAGATTCTTCCTGTTCGACACTTAATTTAATTTCTACCACAGAACTAAGCTATTAAAAAAAAAAAATCCCCTCTGGATTTGTAATGCTGTTTTGTAGGTGGTTATATCAAGGTATCCGGAGCGTTCTCACGTATATGTATTTGAAGCTTGGCTGCTGGTTTTGAGTAGCAGCTGGTTTATTCTCAGTCACGGTAATTTCCCACGAGGTAGCTGACATGCTGCCTCGCACTGACTCACTGATGCAAATACTATGAAGGTATTTGGAAGACCGTCTCCTAGGGGGTTGAAAAACATCCTTTGGAAACTAAATTGCCACAAAATTTTCCATAGCAACTTTAGGACCATTTCAATCCCTGGGTATAAACAGAGTCCCACCCTGTGTGTGCCCGGAATTAACCCGGGCATTTGCCTGTGCTGTTTTCCAAAGATAAGCAGAAGCTTTCAGAGCTGGAAAAGGGCAACATCCTGCACCAGGCTTTTCCAATTAGAATGGAGCTAATTCATTGAACACCATAAACCTTCTGTAGCCACCAGGGCCCAGGAAAGAGCTGTTCTTTCAATTCTCAGCTGCTTGATCCTACCCTCGCACCGACTTCCCCCTTGCATCAACACAGCTTCTTGTCTGGTTGCATAGTAAGTCACGTCAAGGGAACTGATCCATCCAGCTGATGACTAGACTAACACAGAGATAGGTTTCGTTTGGATCTGCTCCCCTTAGAGACACTCAAGTGGGTACCAGAGAGGCCGACAAGAATCAGCAGCCACTAAGTGGGGGGGAGGTTGAGACGGCATCTTTCCGTAGCCCTGCCAGTTTGTGGCATCAAGTTTATCAAGTGGTGGTTTCTGGGGGTTTTTTATCACACTAGGAAGGAAATCTCTTTAAGAGCCAGGCTTCCCAGGCTACCCGCATTTTTCAGAGCTGGAGCAAGCGTTTGTTTAACTAGGCTGGAGTATAAATGTCACCCATCGGAATGAATAATGCTGCCAGAACGAGTTCAGAGATTGCGCTAGGGCAGCGTCACAGCTCTGCATGAACTTCATCTGTCTGCTCCTCCCTGTCTGATTTGTAGTGAAGTTTTCACAGTAATCCTGTAAATGATCACTTTAAGGTATAGAGCTTCATCCTCCTAATTAATCACTGGATTATTCGTGTTTGATGATCACTTGCATCTTACAGCATGTAAAAAATTGCCATAGAAATAGTGACTAAACATACAGGGAGCCAGTAATTGTAACTGGATTAATGCTCTGCACCTAAGTGGGCATAAGAGTCATGTTTGGTGCTTTTTTTTGTGTGTTTCTTTGGGATCTGTTCTTTTCTTGAATATTCAAAGCGCATCTATTAAAGGAAGGAAAAAAAAAAAGGCAGTTAATATTTTTATTCCATTGGCCTAAATGTAGAGCATTTGACCTAAAACTCCAGCCAACACTTCCACGAGCAATAGGAGACATGAAACACTGCAGCTGTTTCCAAACAGCGGGACACGCACCCCTGCCTTACGTAATACCTGAGTACAGTGGAACGTGCTAGAGTCAGCTGCAGCGCTTTCAGCTTGAGTGCCTTTGAGCACTGCCTGCCGTTAACACGTCTAAGGGGGGTTGGCTAAGAGCAAATCCTCCTAGCAGGCGATGAAAATTGAAGGCACCAGTGATGAATTGCTACGTAAGTGTTACAGATGTTTAAATTAGTAAATTGGGAGCTAGCATCCTTGAGGTTACTCGAGAGCTGTAATTTAGGGATCTGAACACTTGGATACTTCAACTTTTAAGTACACAGTATGTTACAAGGCAGGTGTAGGGAAGCTGCTCTGTGTTCTTGCTCGCTTTGCTGCTGTTACTGCTAGATCTTGTTGTATAGTCTTCTCTCCTTAGTTCTTGCTGGCACATTCTCACTGTTTTCAGTTCCTCAGTCTGTTTTTTTGTTGTAGTCTTTCAGGTGCTTCCCAAGGAAGGGGCTGCAGTTTCCTTACTAATTTTTCAGGGATTTTATCTTTCTTTCTACCAATAACCTGAGCAGTACAAGGTGGCTTCCTTCTTTTTTTCCCCTATATCTTACATCCCTAGGAGTTTGAAGAACCCTGAATTTCCTTTGTTCTGGAATTTCCCAACTGGGAAGCTCAAGGGGAGCTTTGAAAGGAAATATTTCTTGTCCCCACAAGGGGCACCTTTTGTCTGTCACAAGGTGATGGCCCCATCACCTCTTTGCAGCATTGTTCACAACCCGTGTTCTGGTACTCAGACTGCTGCTCTGCATCTGAGCTTTTGCGTTTACGATGACGGATAACCCTGAAACAGCACGTGACTGGCAGTGGGGTTACTTACTTGATTTTTCCTGATCGAGTCACCGATGTCCATGTGCCTGCAGAGCCATCTCCCAGTTACAGCAGCTCTTATGCCAGCTGGTTCTGAACAGGGATCCTGTCAAAGATTAATATTCTTTTTTTTTTAGTCATGTAAGGAATCTTGGAGGGTTTCAAAGAGAAACAAAGAACTCTGTTCTAGAAATGCCTTTTGGTTTCAAGTGGATATTAAGATAGGATCCACTAGAAACACTTCTTGAAGTGCTTATTGGTTTGGAGTTCATGTAATATCTTTAACCCACTGTATTTGATAACCACTAGAGCTTATAATATTTGGAAACTCTACACAGAGCAAAACTTACTTATGCAAAAAAGAATAAGGGTGAAAGGGAAGGAGCAAGCAGAATAATTGAGACAAGGTCCCTCGGAGATGAGCAACAGTTATACTCCAATATGCAAAAAAGATGCTTTGCATAATGTTTCAGCACTTGGAAGGGTATTCATAGTGTCAATAACGTGGGTATGAATTTTGTCCTTTGCTTTTAAAGGGACTAGCTGTCGATTTCAGATCTAAAGAACAAGGTTTTCAATAATGAAAATCACATCAGTAGTTTTACGTGACATTTTGTAACACTGTCACTCCTCTGCAGAGAAATCAGTAACTTCAAAATAAACCCTTCACCCAAACTCCGTATGTGAAATAACTCTGAAGCAGAGCTGTAAAAAAATAGTGAGCAAAGGATGCCAACCCTTTACTTGAGCAGATATTAATAGTCTGAAATCTGGTTATACTTAGACAAGTAGATGCATCTTCAGATGCTGATTGCTCTGCCAACAAAAATGTAATGTCACTGGAAGTCTTGATTCAGCTTGAGGCCGTTCTGCATGGGCAGTATGACTGCACTGATTCGCCGTGAGCTTGAACAAGGTGGGAATGAAAATGGGACCTTCTCTATAGGTACGGACCATAGTGAGTAGTGATCACTTTTCTATTATCCTGCATTTTTTTAATGATCAATATTTTAATTATCCGTATTACCGGCACTGGACACCCTGTAAGGCCTCTTCCATTCCTGTCGGTGTTTGTTAGGTGGTCAGTTAGCTCTACAGAATACCTTCAGTAGGTTTAATTAGTCTAAATCATGAGGAAAAAAAAGTTTGTAATACATGGTTTTAAAAAACTTGAGTATGATGAAAATATGTTAAGGTATAACTTTGGTATTTTTAGCTTTCCTTCTGCCAAACTTCATCGCTTTACGTTTTCTGAACTACTTGGAACTGTATCTTGTATTTTCTAAGAACTGAGTGGCTCAGTGTAGACGGGATGTCTTCCCAGCAGCTCTTTCCGCAGTTGTCTTCCATTCTTCAGTGAAAGAATATTAAAGTTACACATTTGTCCATGTTCAGAAAGGGGGAAAAAAAAATCAAGGAAGGTTTGATTATTTTGAAAATTCAACCGTTGTAGGTTCCTAATGCCACGCAACTCTCCCCTGTTTCTGCAGGACTCCGAGGAGGAGGACAGCGAGTTGGAGGCCATCAGTAAGAAGCTGATAAGTCCACAAAGTTTTCAAAATTTCCGGCCTTATGTACCAGAGGAGTTTGCTGATTTCAGTGTTTACAATGCTAGCCTGGAGAACAGGGAGTGGTTTTCTCCTAAATCGGACTTCATGAGTTCACGTGTTCTTGAGAAAGAGGTGTCCCGCAGCCCCACCACTAGCAGTATTACTAGTGGCTACTTCTCCCACAGTGCCTCGAATGCTACTCTGTCTGACATGCTTGTCCCCTGTAGTGATAGCACAGACCAGCTAGCCAGTCACACGAAGGAGCTGGACTCTAATGATCCCTCGGGATCATCCCTTGCACACGATGTAAGATCTTCTTCGAAGAAGGAATGTCGAGAGTCAGAAAAGGAGTTAGCGAGAGAAAAGTTACCTGTGTTACCACTGAGAGAAAACAGTGCCTTAACGGAACCAGAACCACTGCCCCTCGATGCCCCCCACAGAGACTCTCAGCAGTTACCCAGAGCTGGATCATTTTCAGCTTTAAGTTCCTCGGATAGCAAAAATAACTGTCACACAATTGAATTTTCAGCGCGTGAAGCAACAGTTGAGCACACGACAGACATTCTGGAAGATCACTCCTTTACGGAGTTCATGGGCGTCGAAGATGGAAAGGACTTTGACCATTCGACAGCTCCGCAGTCGTGCCCCCTTGTGCCCTCTAATAGAAGGAGCTCCTCAGAGTTACCCCGAGGCACTGCCAAGGAGCAGAGCACGTGTGTAGGCCAGCTGGGCTCTGCAGCAGCACTTGCAGACGCTGTGGGAAGCCCTTTGTGTTCTGTACCGGTAAAAGAGACTTCAGACCACGAGACTTACCCTGAGACTTCTCTAGACGATTTTATCGGGAAGGACCAGTTGGATGGTTCTGACTGTGAAGAAAGTGCTTCTGCAGATCAAGCCCACGTCTTGCCTAGCTGGGTGGCAGTGGGTGAACAAGTCTGTGTTGGAAGTAATAAGATGGGCACGGTGAGATACGTTGGAACGGTGGATTTTTCAGCTGGAATCTGGGTTGGAGTTGAATTAAATGTTCAGCTGGGTAAGACTAAATCTGGTCCGGGTTATCTATGCGTTACTGTGATCTGCTTTAAAGTTAAACTACATCATATGCTGCTTAGCCTTGGGAAACGCCTCTGGTTTCATTCAGGCTTGGAACCTGATACGCCCAGTTGCTAGGCTTCCTGTTTGTAGGAATACCTTGCCAGGGTTGGGTTTAACTCTCCTACGGCCCGGTTCTTGCTTTATGCAGAATAATGCCCCTGCATGTTGCGGCAGTTCCCGTGGGTACCCATCTATTTTTATAGACCAGAGAAACAAACAAAGCCTAAAATCGGTGGATGTTTTTTAAAAGCCAACGTGTGTGTTCACAGGCAGCGCTGACAAGGGACATCTCTTCCCAAGCAGGTTTGCTCTCTGGAGCTCTCAGAGATTTTACGTTTTTTTTTCCCCACTGGGGAAAACCTAATTACAGGGCACAGGTTTTCTGTAATGTCAGTTCAGTGGGCTCGGAAAAACTCAATGAGAGACTCCTAGAGCAGTGCTTCAGATGTTTTTAAAAGCTGATGTTTTCACTAGTTTAGTAGATATTAACACTGATACTAGAAGGTTCTCTGGCAGCTAAGTGTTCAGCTTTGTAAACAACTGGTTTTGCGAACAGTTTTATTTTATAAAATGAACAAGCGTTTTGAAGTATTCACCCTTCGATGCTACATTTGTACGTGCATGAAAGTACCGACACCTAATTCTGTGCGTTTATTTTCCCTGAAGGGAAGCACGATGGAACTGTAAAAGGCAAAGAGTATTTCCACTGCAAACCACGACACGGTGTCTTTGTTCGTCCCGGGCGCCTCAGCAAAGCACCGGCTTCCGCGAGGAAATGGAGTAGCGCTTCACGGTCTCAGGCATCTTCCACTTCAGAGAAACGGAAAAATTCCGTGTTTCGAGGCTCATCACCCACTCCTAAAACAGGAGGAGAAGTCCTCTGCCACTTAGGAGATGCAGCAGCTTCTGCTTTTTCTAGGAAACAGGAAAACAGGAAATCTTGGATTAACTAAACGGCAGTATTTTTGCACTTACTACACACATCACTGTGTGGGAAACTATGGATTTTTGAAGCTATTGTACATTTTAATCTGTCCATATGGAATGTGTATTCTCTAGAGTCCTTGACTTAATTCTCTAATTTTTTATAAATAATATATATATTATATATATGAATGTGTATCTATAGTTTGTCTGCCAGTGGGCAGATACAGCTGCACACTAAAATACAGTTAAAGCTGGTCTGTAGATAACTGAGGTACTGGACTGTTTGTTACGCAACAACTCGGGAGATATATTTTAAACAACAAAAAGTATTTTATTGTGGAAAAAGAGGATGTAAATCCGTATTTGGAAACAAACGAAAAAAGCTACGGTTTGCTGTTCTTAATTACCAAAGAACTCCTTCTAGACTGGCGCGTTCGCTGTTTATATCTTTCTAGTGTAAATGTTTTAACTGATAACTTGGTGCCATGTTTCTTTGAGTCACTGGGCACCATGCAGCCTTATGTCCCGTGTTTAAGCACACTGAAATATCCAACTGCTTCGTACTTTCTGTCTTCCTCGAGGCCTGCCACTGTGCTGACTTGGCGTTGGTTTGAAGCGATGTCTGAAGCTACACGCCTGGCGTTTCCTCTGTCGGCTAAGCCAGCTGGGCAGTTTGACTGCAGAAACAGTATTACTGCAGGGGTGCGAGGGGACAGCGTTTGGGGGGCGGGGGGAGGGTCTTGGTTTTTTGGTGTGTGGGGGGGAAATGGGGAAACTGAAGAAGCGGTAAATGGATGGTGACTGCAAACTTTGCACTTGTTACTTGCTGGTTATTACCAAGATGAAATAGAACCTGCTAAAGTAATTTTAATCTGTAAGATTTATTTTAATCATGGGAATGATGGAGGGATTTATGTCTGGTGCTCATGAATTCCTAAGATGGTTGTTCCATATGTAGATACTGTAGATGCCTGTACAAGCGTTCAGGATGTTTGTAAAGTAACACGGTAAAAAAAGCGAGTGAAGTGACTGGCCTGCTGTATCTGCTCTTCTGTTTCTTAGCAAGTGAATGATTGAGATACCTGGGACCTTACTGAAAAGCTGCTGTTCGTTCTTTGATTGTTGTGTACAGTAAAGCGGACTCTGGTATTTCACTATTTACTGTAAAGAACTGTAATTTATATACTGCCGTACTGTATTTAATTGGTACAGACCCATTGTGTGTTAGAATACAGACCGTTTACTTGGGATTTAAAAACAACCAAACAGATGTTTTGCTTCTATTTGGTACAACGAGGATGAAAAATGGTTAAAGAGTGAGCTGTTTCTAGCTGACGCTGCTCAGAGGCGAAGTATTTTGTGAAGATGCTGCAGGACAGTAGGAGTGGGGTGGTATTCATTAGCCTGTTTTCCCACTGACCCCTTCAAGCAGCGCCGAGAAGAGAAGAGCAACCCCCGTGGGTACACGTTCCTCGCCTGTTGCTTTCGCAGTCCTTCCCCACAGCGAGTGGAGCTGGGGAACTCCAGCCAGAGAACGGTGTTATCTGGGTCAAGGGGAGACAGGAGGAGTTCCTGGAAGACAGACAAGACAGACTCATTGCTAAATATGTAAAAGCTTCAGCAGAGGACAACACTGTTGGCAGCTGCCAGGGTAATGTGCTGGGGGGTGGCGAAAGCAGGGGCATGAAGGTCAGTGTACTTGCCCTTGGTGTCATTTTGGCTCCCGTGAGACAGGATTTTTGTGTGTGATTTTGGTGAAATGAATGTCTTGCCGAACTTTTCCTACTTCTGGTATCGAGTTGCTCTTCCTGCATGAATGATGCTGCTGCTGGAGGAAACTACCCTACTAGAAAAGAACGCTTCATGCAAAAGTATTTTATCAGGCACACGTGATCCAGATCTTCCCCGTTAAATGTCTTTAATCTTTTTATAATGCTTTTCAAAAATACACAGCTCTGTGGGTGTACACCTGTTAATGAACGTATTTATCTAAGGTCACTACGCATACTTCTGAAAGCTAATGTGGCCATTTTCTTACAGCACCGAGGCAGCATTTACACCAGGTTAGCGTCAGCTGAACGGGGCTGGGCTGGTTTCAGACCTTAGAGAATGCAGAAGGCAGGATTGCTTAAGGAACACTAGAATAATTTTGCTTCTTGCAGTATACATTTTATACGTGTCTGAGAAACCTCAACCACCCACCCCAGTTTTGTGCCATACACCTTTCCCCTAACCTCTGCTCTCATGCCTTCTGTTCCTAGTCCAAGGGAGACTTGGACATCTCTCCTGTGAAGAAAGGCTGAGAACTTGGGCTGTTTAGCCTTGAGAATGTGGAGAGAGGATCTTACTACTGTCTATAAATATCTGAGGGGGGGTGTCAAATGGAAGGGGCCAGGCTCTTTTCCGTGGTGCCCAGTACTAGGATAAGGAATAATGGGCATAAGCTAGAACATAGCAAGTTCCACCTCAACATGAGGAAAAGCATTACTGGGAGGGTGACAGAGCCTGGGGAGTCTCTCTTTCTTTTTTTTTTTTTTTCTTTTTTTTTTTTTTTTCTGGAGACTTTGAAGACCCACCTCGATCTGTTCCCATGTGGCCTGCCCTGGGTGACCCTGCTCTAGCAGGGGGGTTGGACTCGGTGATCTCCAGAGGTCCCTTCCAGCCCCTACCATTCTGTGATTATGGAAGGACCTGTACTTTTGCAAACCTCCCATGTTAATGTGCCCTGCCCTGGGTTAAATGAAAGTTGAGGGATGTATCCCACGGGTGTAATCAAGTAATGTGGAGAGGTGCAAGCATTTTAGTTGATGTGCTCTTCAACCACAGAAGTGGTTTTTCTGTTAGTAATACTAGACTCATAGCTTGGGTGTACTGAACTTCGTAATCAGGGGAAGAGCGCTGCGGTGATAGTCCAACGGCACGTTGCATGATTGTTCTATTTTTGTTTAATATCACCTTCACCAGCGTTTTAAAATCCACTGCCTAATGAGCAGGATGGACAATCCATACCAGGATCTTGATTTTAAGAAAACAAACCCCCCCAGACACTGTGATCCTGAATAACACAGGGCAGAACACATCCCCCATGGGTCTGTCAGCAGAGGCTTCCCCAGTCCAAATAGAACTGTCTGGTTTTGACCATCAGGACAGTTACAATGGTAAATAAGATCAAGCTGGCCTTTAGTTATTCTGTGGTGTTTTTTCAAGCATACAGCACTTCATGGAGGTTCAGCCAGAGTGCTCAGACAACAGTTAGTCCAGTCTAGCCAGCAAAAACAGAGCCTTTAACCAGTAAGAGGCTTCCTGCGTGCAGCTGGAGGCAGACCATCCCACACTGTTATGATGCTCACAGGGAGTGCCAGGGAGCAGTGTAAGAAGAAACTCAGGGTATTCTCCCCCCCTGCCCTCAAGTCACTCACTACATGTGCCCTGGACCAGGGGCCAGGTCAGAGGCAGGAGCTGCTCCCTGGCTGCATGGGCTGAGGAGTAGGTGGTGGACTTAGAAGAGCACTTCTGTGGTGTGGTGGGAGCTGCCTTTCAGCCTTTCACAGGTGATGGTGCAGGTTTTAGGGAGCTCTATGTCTGTTAAAGTGACAATTTACAGAATTCAAAGGAAAAAAGATGAGCAAAATCTCAGATTGACTGAAAAGGATTGAAGAGGTTTAAAGTTGTTGGGGAAAGGTGGAGAGGAAAAGGCTGGATGAAAGCAGTTGCTGTCTTGTTTCTGCAGAAAAACAAGCTAAAACCAGCTTTCCTCATAAAAACTGGAAACTGCAAGTAATCTGTCCAAGTTGTGTTAGCATAGCAGTGCTCAGGAGCTTTGTTGGTGAGCATGTCTGAGGGTGGACCTCTGACTGATGACACTGGAAAAACATCACTGTTCTGTGTGACTACAGGAGAGTCCAATGGAGGGCTGCAAAGATGTTGAGGACTTGAGCATCTCTGATCAGGAAAGGCTGAGGGAGCTGGGGCTCTGATCAGTATCCTCTGATCAGTATCCTCTCTCTGACAGGGAGGGGATCTGATCAGTATCTTAAGAGAAAGGGTCAAGAGGATGGGGCCAGACTTGTCAGTGGTGCCCACTGACAGGACAAAGTGCAATGGGCACAAACTTGAACACAATCATGGAATGACAGGGGTTGGAAGGGACCTCTGGAGAGCTAATGCAATCCCCCTGCTAAAGCACGCTCACCTTGAGCAGGTCGCCCAGGATCGTATCAAGGTGGGTTTTGAAAGTAACTAGAGAAAGAGACTCCAAACCCTCTCCGGGCAGCCTGTTCCCAATGCTGCATCACCTACAAAGGAAAGAAGTTTTTCTTCACGTTCTTCATGAGCTTCCTGGTTTAGGGTAAGGGGAAACAGGCACATATGGGAACACTGGAGGTTCCACCTAAACATAAGGAGAAACCTCTTTCCTGTGAGGGTGACAACTGGTGTTTACAAAATAGCCATCTCGTTGACTTTGTTTATGCACATAAATGACATAATTCAGATGAAGGCACGGTCTGAATTGGAGCTGCAATTAGCAGAGAATCGTAGAATGATTTGGGTTGGAGGGGATCTTAAAGATCATCATCTTCCCTCCTGTGAGGGAGGTTGTGGACTGCCCTTCTCCAGAGAGATTCCAAGCCTGCCTGGACACGATCCTGGACACCCTGCTCTGCGTGCACCTGCTTTAGCAGGGTGGGCTGGACCTGATAATCTCCAGACATCTTCCAACCCCTACCCCTCTGCGATTCTCAGACCCATTTGGGTGTGATTTAACCTTAACACGTCTTTTCCTTCTGCCATGACGTGAGACGTCGAACGGCCCGGGGCGGAGCTAAATCAAAGGCCGCCTTTCCCCCCTCCCCCTCAACTCGTCGCAAAACCCGGGGCGGGACGTGCGGTGCC
>JAAGNO010012666.1:12948-27097 GCA_033439905.1 Ceryle rudis | reverse complement strand
GGGCGGCGATTATGGAACCCTTTTTTTCCATTTTTTGGCAGAAAGTTTTTTTTTTTTTTTTTTTTTTTCTTTTTTTTTCTTTTTTTTTTTTTTTTTTTTTGACCTAGTACCTTTTAGTGTGATAGAAAATGAGGACATCTGATAGTCAAGTTGAAACAGTAGTAGTAAGGTTGTTGCGTCTGATGTCATGACAAAGAGCTGTTGACCTGTAAAATTTTTTTTTGGGGGGGGGTTGTTATTTCAGTGACACAAGTGTGCTCTTAGTAAGTGACAGGTGAACCGTTGCATTTCCTCTCCTATTTTCTCCTACATTTTGCTCACCTGCATGCATCTTCCTTACTACTACTAAGGAAAAGCGAAATGACAAAAAATAAGCATGGGCTATTCTGAACTCTTGTGTGTTTTTTAAAACCCTGGGAGGGAGAAATTAAAGATCAGTCATCAGATCTCTTGAATATACTGTGATCTTGTCTGTCTCTTTGCACGTTCACATGTAAACCTGGGAGAGTACAGATGTGAGGGGATGTCTCTTGGTGCAGATAGTGCCGCTAGCAGTAGGACAACCCAGCAGAGCAGTCGTTGGTCAGGGCAGCCCTGAGGTTATGAGGCACAGCCAGTTCATACTGGTGGAGAAGGGAGAGATGGGGTTACTTGGCACAAAGGCTTGTGTGGCACTGTTTCAGATACAGCTATTCCAGCACACTTCAACCATGAGTAATTAGGCAGCTCCTCTGCTCCGAGTGCCAACAAGAGAGCTTAGGCACTGTGCAGCTACCCTGTGAGTAGTACAGCCTGGTCAGATGCTGCAGAGCTGAGGCAGGGAGTAGGAAATCTGTCTGCATATGCAAAGGATCTACTGATGTGTTCTTGGCAGGGTTCTCTAAGATCCCCACCGGCCAGTCACCTTGTTGTAGGCCCCTTAGTTGTGGAGTTATTTCTTTTCATAAAGTAAGTATAGGGATTCAGCCTCCTAATAGTTTATAATGGACATAATCCTGGGAAACGGGATTTTGTGTCAGGGCCAAAAGGCTTTTGATGTTAGACCTTCCTAAAGCTCGCATTAGCATGAGGCAAACCCCCTTTGATAGAACTGCTGAACTTTTGGCACATGTAGTCCGTGTTGGCTAAGTACAGAGTTAGCAGAGCGTCCTTAAATTGAGATATTAATATGCACCATATTTTGTGGTAAAGGATATCTCAGTGTTTGTAATGATATCTTTAGATGTTTGAGGAGATATTTGCAGCGACCATTTGAACTGTGAATTGATTGCTGCTTGAACAGTATTGTCTCAGGGGTAGAAATACAGGCAATTTACAAGTAAGAGGTAGGTTGTCATAAATGCTTGCTAAAAAGACAAAAGAAGAGCGGTTAGTAAAATCACCTTTGCTTGTTTATTGCAATTTAGGAGCAGAGCATCCTTTTACGGGATCCTGGGTGCACAAAGATACAGTGGTTAAGTGGGATTCAAAAGTGAACACTTGAGCAACTCTAGCATGTACATCCCTTGCGTTTTCACTGCCTTTCCAGTTGTAATAGCTGTGTGTGCATTGTGTAGTATCACCAGGCCATCACGTCGTTCAGTATCATCAAGACATTGCAGCCTCGGGGCTTGCGTGTCTTGCATGATGCTCTGCAAGAGGTGGAAGGATTTTATTACCATCTGGTTTTTTTAGATAAGAATGCGCTGAGTTAGTTCTCTGCACACTTCAACAGTGGATAGTCTGTGTCATGAATTATTCTTTAGGGAAGTAATCCATTTAAATCTATTTTTAACAACATTGAAATACGGATGAATATGTGCCAGAGGTATAGAAAATGAGGGGTTTTTTTTCTCCTCTATCTTTTTGATAGGTTTAGCGTGGAAATACTCCCCGGCACCAGAAATCGGTCATACTGGTAGCTGCAGGAGTTTGAAGTATGCCACCTTGTACCAACGTTTCTAGAACATGCCTGATCGCAAGGTTCAGATACTGAGAGTATTGTACTTGAGAACCTGCCCCGTTCTTTGGTACTGTAACTCCTGCAGACCGACTCTTTGGCCATGACTGATGAGTCTAGAACTGATCGAGCGGTGGAGGCCAGCACTCCTTTTGTCCCATATGAGGAGGCACTTCTGGTGACTTCATAGCCTCAGTGTACTGTCTTGTCTGGTGTTGCTTCAAATGCTTAAAGCAAATTGGAGATTGTCAGCTATTTTCCGCTGAAGACCCCAATTTAATTTAGCTTTCACAGTAAAAGGATACTGCTGTATTAAATTTCTTTAGGGGGGGGCAAGTTTATTTTCTTACTAATAGTAAGTAATGGAAGTAAGTAAGTAATGCTTTGTTATTTGAAATCTAATTAAAAAAATCTGATATACGTAATTGAAATATTTGGCAGAGACCGAGAGTATTCCAGTTAAAGAGTCTTTGCAAAAGATATAACTTTATTGGGTAAGCAACATTTATGTGTAAAAGTGAATGCCGTACTACTGTAAGCTAAAACACAGCGTAACAGTCGGTGTTTATTACCCTTTGAGGTGTACGCTTGTGTAGAATTTTTCCCAGAGTGCGTGTTTCAGCATTTCACTGTACTTAAATGCATTCAAACAATGATATATTTTAAATGAGGCTACGTTATAATAAGAGACTTAATCATTAAGTACCATCAAGGAACAGATGGCAAGAGAGGACACAACTGGTTTGCAGTCTGCATAGATTTAAGCATGAAGCCATTAAGCTATCACATTCCCAGGTCTGATAGATTTTGGTCAATGAAAAATTAAAGACACATAATCCCTGATTATATGAGGTCTCAATCTGTAACTCATGACACTGGTAGTATTTCAACATCAGTGAAGTTCTCTCTGTAATCAGGAGTTTTAAACTAATGCATTATTGGGATAGATGCTTCTGTCTGTTTTTATGGCTATTGAAATTAATGTATTTTGTCATAAGTAGGTTGCTCTTAAATGTAAAATTGCCTCAGGGTATCTTTTACTGCTCTGCTTCCTATTGACTTCTGGACAGATTTGCCCTATTTTGCTAGGCTATTTGCCACTGAAGCAGTTCAGTATCTCCACCTAATAAAAGGAGCGTGTATTGCCTTGAAAATGTTTATAGTGTCATTAGCACAGTAGCCATGAGAATCTTAGGTTTTTTTTAAAAAAAATATTTTTTTAAGCTATCTTTTATAAAGGTCTGTTTTAGAAATGGTTTATTTGCAGATCTGTTCCGTTTGCACTTGGTTCTATTCCCAGCACCGTGTACTAATTTATTTCAGTGCTGGTGGACTAAATGTATTCTAATAAGCAGAATTGCTTAGTATTAATACAAATGTAATACTTATTTTTTTTTATGTTAAAAAATGAAGCAATTCAACATAAAGAAACAAGTAATTAAAATCCGTCATAAATGAGTTGTCAAAAATGTAAACTTCTTTCAAGATGCGTGCTGTTGAAAGCGATGCAGGTTTTGGCGATTTATGTGTAGAATTTTTCTGTAGGAAAAATATATGAATGTTATATTTCATTAGTTTTTCATATTAGTTATTTCAAATGTTTGATAAGAAAATTAGTCTATTCCTTGTTTGGACCAGTCTGACCAGTCGGACAAAACAGAATTATACAGGCAACGTATAATGGAAAATATGTTGCTAACCTCACGCTGTGTTATTTCCTCCGAGATGAATGAGTAGCAAGACATCAGTACTTAAGAAGATGGACTATATGGACTAAATGAAGATTATTTAAGATGGTGTTTTGTGGATTAAGGAGGTGATGGAGCTTTAAAGTTGGCGACATTGAGAGAATGAGGCCTGGGAATGAAGTACTGAGAATGAAGGTGGATTTATTTTTCAAAATTTCTCTCCTCCTGAAGGATCTAATTACAGGTCTTTCAGTAACAGAGCATGGTGCAAGAAGCGATGTGTCAGGCCTGGTCTGGGCCGCTCAGTAAACTTTGCAAGTCAAAACTGACGGTTCAAACATAACCTGAAAGCTAGAAATCGTTGTCTGAAGATTAGGGAACTGGTCAATACAAATACTGAAGGATTCTTTTACCAGAGGGCCTCTGTTTTAATTGTTTGTTTGAACATATGTGTCACTTTAGTAGGTAGCCTATTATTTTTCTGTTTTTATGAAGTATAATCATTTAATGATATGATGTGGTTAGAAAGATTCAAATTCCTCTGCTACAGAGGTGAAATTCTGTTTGCTCTGGAAGGTACTGAGAGCAGAATTTCACTCTGAGGAAGGTTAGAAACATTTTTTTTTTCCCCAAGTAAAAGTCATCCTAGTCCTAGTCTCTGCTGATACGTATTGATTGAGAGCGTCAAAGACAATTTACCTTGTGTTTGAAGAATAATTGAGCCAACGTGACAGTCTCTACAAAATAGTGACGAAATGAAAGACGTGGAACTTCTGCTAGCTATAGTGAGATGCTACGTGTTTAATTACATTGAAAAAGATTGGTAGAGATGAGTAGTGTTAGTACCGATATGTAAGTAACTTACTTTTATTGATACTCAAGGACAAGGGGTTAAACTTGTAACCATAATCACTTTTACAGTTCTGCTGAAAAATGTTAAGGGAAATTGGAGTTTTGGTTTTCTGTTAGATCTGCTGCCATCATCTTTTGGAAAAATTTAAGGTTATTTAAATCAGTTTATTTTGCGCAGCAGAGCAGACTGTCCTGAGGCTGACATTCTGATTTTGACTGTTAGTAGTCTTCACTAGCAGAGGATCATATAATTGAACGGTGAGTTTTTTTCAGGTGATAAAGAAAACAGTTCCAGAGCACATCTGTGGCCCAAGTTTTCCCAGCAAAATTCACAATCTTAGTAAACTGTTTCCTGTAACTCATGCCAAAAAAAACCCAAAACAAAGCAAGCAAAATAAAAATTAAATAAATAAAGTTGAATATTTTCTGGTTTAAGATACAAGAATTAATCATTTAGCCTCAGAATAGTGTAACTTTTACAAAAAATAGAAGCCTGGAATTTCCATAAAGTGTAAGGAATGTGTGTCAGCCATTGAGTTGATTTGATAGATGAAGATATGCACCACATTAAAAAAAAAAAAAAACAAACAAATAAATATATATAGGGGGAGGGGGACAGATGAGGTGAATTGGTGGAAATAAGAGAATATTGCTTTCAACAGTAGTTGAAAGATTAAAAAAAAATCTTTATCTATGTTAATTTTGTCAGAAGACTACTACTACAGAATTTCTGATTTGGGTAGAGTCGATCCATACACTGTTGGATTTCTAAGAATTACCACGGAGAAGATGAAACTTAAGAGTAACTTTCTGTAGTACCATTGCCAAGTGTCTGCTGAAGTGTTCTAAAAGTGCTCAGATCTGTTCGTACGTGATTTAAGAGACGTGAATTGTTTATTTTTGTACTGGGAGGGGGAAGGCTGGTATTCGGGAACAAAGTGTAATGACACCTTACAGTTCCTGACCTTGCCCAGCTGTTGTGACTTCTGATTTAAAAGAAATCATATTATCAAATAAAACACAAAGTTTATTTGCTGTATCTCTGTTGTATGCCAGTCCCGGTAGTGAAATACTGTCTTGCAAAACATGACGGTACTGGTGACAAAGATGTGCAACTAAGGATTTGCGTCCTCTGAAATCTTGGGCTCTAATCGCCCGTTGTTTTTCTTCCTCCACGCAGATATCCTTGGCAGTCATTGTTTTTGCTGTTGGTCAGTAATTTGTTTCTGTGTTCGTTTCCGGTGCGTGGTATTTGGGATAGTAACAATTTTGTCTGAAGTGTGATAAAGATGTATGTTGACATAGCATTATGAAGACCTAGTACCATGCACATGTTCAATGTTTTTGTTCTTAGGAGATCTGTCTTAAATCTTCTGGTACGGCTTTTGAAATGAGAAAGTGTGAAGCCCGAGTTCTTACTACATTTGTGTTTCGAATTATTATGGTTGCACACTAATTTTTGTGTCGATGTTAAAATGAGAGCTATTACAATATCCGGGAAACTCCAGTGCCCTCTGTTCTGAGTGCTGTAAAGGGGAGAGCCATCGAAAATGTATGGCTGTAGAAATGCTGCTGAAGATGATGAAAAAGCCTGGAGATAATCCGATAGTCATTAAGATTAAAGATGAAGATTAAGGGCCCAAATCTGCCTTTTGGAGATAGGAATGTAGAAATAGGAGACTTCAGCTGATCTCTGTATGCCATCAGGTCAGCAGGATTTATCCTGGATTTTCTCTTCTGATTTTAACAAATCTGAATGAATTCAGTTTGGAAAGGAGTTCAGTTCTGCACATACACAAAGCATAATCATGTTTGGCCCATTTAGTTTCTTTTGCAGCTACAGGTTGGCTGAATTAACACATCCAAGATGACCTCTTAGTCACGTAATGAGTTTTAGCTAATATGTTCTAAAAGGTACTCTTAATTGTATATTTTTAGGAACATGGTGATGAGCATTTAGAAACGAGGCAATTACCCATCTAAGAATCCATGTCCTGATTTTCTGAGATTGATATTCATATACACGAGAAAAAAGATGCTATGCTTACTGGTTTTCTTGTAAAAATGACTGTGTTGGAAGTGTGTTTTGTATGTGATCAGACTTCCTTTCCCAGCAGTGGTTTTTTCTACGTTATTTCTATTAATTCTTACAAGCCAGGAAATTCTGATAGCAATAAACTGAAGAAAAGACAAATACATCTTTTAAAAATTCTAACAGGCTAAACCCAACTGTACAAGGCAAATAAATTTTGTTTAGGTAACTTAAACTTGAAAAATAGGCAAATTTTGTCTATAGTGACACTCATAGAAAGTAACTACTAATTTAAGTGATAAATTGCATCAAAAGAAATGATGATACTGCATTCAGTGGAATGGAGAGAATGGCTTATTTTGAGGTGTTAGTTGGTTACACTTTAATGATCAGAGTTGTGATCAAGTATCTATACAGAAATGTACGATACCCGTGGTATATTGATGATTCTGTTGGGGGATGAGGGATGGCAATGGCATTACAGCCAGTTGCTCCTCTTTCTGCATTTGATTCTTGAGTATAATCCTTTCCCTGTATGCAGTGGTGGTGAATTCTGTTACGATGCTTGTCACACCGCGTTGGCACTTTATCAGGATCCTTCTCAAGTGCCAGAGCGTTCATTGAAGGTTTTGGGGTTATGGTAGTATTTTGGGGTTTGTTGTTGTTGTGGGGTGGGATTTTTTTGGTTTTGGTTTGGTTTTGCTATATTCCATTGCCTAAATCATTAACGACAATGGTTAATAAAACCAGACGCTCTTGCAGGAACCTCGAGTTTGGCAGTGAAAAGTTGGTATCTTGTTTGGGTGCCATATTCCAGCCAGCTGCACGGTTAACTGACAGCATTAAACAATTCAATAGTATCATTACATATCAAAAATTGCATTGTGCAACCGTATCGAGTATCTTTGTGAAAATTAAGAAACTGCACATTGGCCATCCCTGGTGAACTCTCTGAGCATTTACAGGGTGTTGTGGGGGGAGTTGCATTGACTCTGCAATGTTTTCCTTGAAAAATCACAGTGTGTCGTTGTCCCAGTGTCTTGTCTGTGGTTAATAATCTGGTATGTTGTGAGGTACTGGAAAAGGGTGACTCATCTGCATTTCCTCAGATCCTTTCTACTTTGTGAAGGAAAAAGGGATTGATTTCCTTTTTGAAGCCAAGATAAACCAGAGAAAGAACTGTTACTATGTGAGAGTACATGACAAAAACTCCAGTTAATAATCCCTTTGTAGACAGATTTCAGTTACCTGTCAATAAATATAACTTAGTGTGTGTTAGCATGATGGATTTCATATTCCTCATTGTTGTCGAAGTAAAAACTTGCAGTCTGTTTTTCTGCCTCAGGATAGTAAAATAGTATCGTATAATTTTTCGGTATATAGACATTTGTTAATGTAGGCAGCCTGAATTCTGTTATTCTAATTGCATCAGTAAGAGCAATTCCTGATGTCTGCAGGCTCTGCTGGAGTGTATGTGTGTTACAGCTGTGTTCTGCTTTCTGTATTCTGTCAGGGGTGGAGGGGGCTGCTTGGGGAGAAGTGCAGAGCCTCAAAACCTTCTATTCATTCTCCAGTAATTGTGATGAGTGCTCCCAATTACATACCATGTTAATAGCCAAAAAGGGTGCTAATCTGAGTAACTGTGTCAGAGACAGATGTTTCAAGTTATTTCTTTCTGCCTTTGGCAGTCGCTTCTTCCTTGTGGAAGGGGGGGAAAAAAAAAAAAAGGCATGGTAACCAAGATAAGAAGTTTGTTGTGCTGACACATTAACTATGTAATTTGTTTTATAGAGAGCTTTAAAGATTAATTAATGTTCAATGTGTTTTAATTTTTTTTTTCAGTAATCCAAAATCTGCTAATCAGAGGATAAACAAAAAAGTAAATAATGATGCATCATTAAGGATTCAAAATTTGTCTATTTTGGTGAAACAAATAAAAACTTACTATCAGGTCAGTAATTGTTTCTTATACTACGTTTTGCTTAGAATTTTTTCTAAGTATCCTTTTATAGGTATGCCTTCAAGGGTAACAGATAAGATTATTATTTTGAGATAATTGTATGGTTGTTTTTTTATTAATCTGGTCAAGTTTTCTATCACGCTTAATCTAGTCCAGAAACACATGCATGTGAGTGATAATCAGTTTATAGAATAGCTACTCTGTATGCTTGATTTTTTCATAGTACCTCAAGCAGTATTGGTTGGTATTTTCTGAATTGACACAAATTTTGGGCCTGTGAGAGAAATCATTACACGTGCATCTAGTCTTATCAGCGGAGTCTTTGTAAGAGAAGTGTGATGAAATTTATTGGGTTTGGAACTAATTTGATTTTCAGTAGGAAAAAGTCAGTGAGGTGCTCACAGTCAAAAGGGAATTCATAGTAAATGCAGTGATGATCTAATTTGGCGCTGTAAAATAGCCGCTGAATTTGCGTGTATTTTGTGCAACAGGTGAGAGCTGGTACTATGCCTTCTAGACACAGAGCCTGGATAGAGTGGTGTACACGGACATGCTATAGTGGGACATGGCAGATCTCACCGGTGCCCCTTAACACTGTGTCTTTTAGTGCTCTTCCATGCTTCTCCGCTCCTTTCTGCCAGGAGAGTTGAGATAAGAGAGAAGATTGTTTGATCTTCCTCTTACAGTGCATCATGGCAGAGCCCATACTGATGTATGTTTTTCTTTATGCGTACACATACAGTATATGCCTTCAAAAACTCCACAAGTACAGTGAAAATTCCCAGGTGTCACTGCAGTGGTCAACCACTGTACATCTTTCTAGCAAACACTTCAGACATAAGCATACTTCGGTGTTCTTTTCTTGGCAGCTACCACATGTGGGTGTAGAAGTGCTGCCTGCTATGATCCATATGCTTTTCCATTTCCTGATGGTGGTCACTTTGAACCGGGCATTAGTGTTTCACAACCGGTGCAGCAGAAGGCACACACCCTTACAGTATTGATCTTCATTTGAATACAAAGCTTTCCCCGGCCCTACAGCGTCAGACAGTCCTGCTGCAACAGTATTAGGCAGAACTGTTTGCATTTAGGCAGCTTACCTTAGAACGATTCGGGGTTAGGAATGTCGCACCAAACATTTATGCACTGTGGTAGCTTACTGGTTTTGGAGAGAAGGGTTAAAGGCTGGACTATGGGCTTTGTTTCCTCCCAAACTTAATGCAGCCTGGCAGCTGGGGTTTTCCCACAACCTGTGCACGGGTTAGCGAGGCAGCACAGCAAACTCAGTTTCAAGAAGGGGTCAGTTTAGTTCCTGTCACCTATGAAATTACCCAAGGCAGAAAAGCCAGTGCTTGATGGATGCCTTGGAATCAATCTGAGAGGCCTCTCGTAGCCTGGGATACACCTTGGCAGAGGCATGAGCCCTCACAGCATCTATACAAGCATCATGCTTGGTACATGTTCTGAGATAGGAGAGTAATGGAGCACAGAAATCAATCATTGTATCGAGGTACGAGACTGATTACCGTGTGGAGTATTACGGTAGGAATAAGATATTCATGGATATGAGGATGTTTAACTTGCAGCATTTTGTTATCTTAAATTCTAAAGCTTTTTACTGTGAGCTTGTGGGTGCTAGTTTATTCCATGTGTTTTTCTAACATCCACAGAAAACATTCTCTCAGTTTACCAAATAATTGTGTCAGTGTTGTAGATGTACTTGCCAAAACCCTGCACTGATAAAGCAGCATTCAAAACTAAAATGTTATGTTAGATTATTCAAGTTTATTTGGTTTCTGCATCATCTTTGTTGTTCTCTGTAATTACAATTGCATCTTCTTTGTCCAATGAAGCTGCTTTATTTCCTTACAGCACCACCAAACTCTTACTAGGTTCCAGACCCGTCTTTTGAGCCTGTCAGCGTAAGAGTGTGGAATTGTTCTCAGCGGCCGAGTCAGGAGAACTGATTCCCCTATAAGTTTTGGTGGACTTGGGAGGTTTAGTACAGTGGGCTTCCAAGACACCCACGGGTGCTCGGTCAGCATCATTTGAGAGCAGATACGCAAGTCTTTAATAGAATAAATGCCAGTGAGCTCAAGAAGTTTTTGTACAGGCGTGGCAGAATTTTGTGAATAGGCTGGGTTTATTTTTGCGGGTTAAATGACCGTTAAGACACATGTGAATTTTGGGACATGCAGGTTCCAATTTCAGGGTTTTAATAGAAGTGGTTGTTTCAAAAGTAAACAGAAGTTAAGAGCAGTTGCACTGAGCTTGCCGACGAAGTTAACACTGTGTGACAGAAAAGGCGGCAGAAATCTTTGAAGCAAGGTAGAGGTGCTGTAAGAAAAAGAGATGATAATGTCATTAGTCCACCGAGGCGCCATTTCTTGGTTGGCCCTGCTTGTATTCTGCTTGACAGTATGAAAAGCTTTGTAATGGCATCGTGAAATTCCTTGAGCTATTACAAAAGGAAAACAAAACCAAACAATAAAAAAGCCACCAAGCCCCTGCTTTTTAAAGTACATGAAATTTTTTTATTTTTTTTTGGTAGCAGCTATAAATACTCCTTGAATTCCTTACGCTTTCTTTGTTCTTCACTGGTGTAAAACTTCCTGTGGTGTACTTCATGTACTTTTTTTTTATTTGAAAATTCTCTTTATCGAGATCTCGGAAGTAACAAGAGTCATGGTGGTTTGAAATTCATCGTACTTGAGTAGGTCAAAGCTGTTTTCTCCCTCCTTATAATTTCTTAGACATACGCAGTGAGAGTACCTATTTTTCAGTATTCATCAATTCAGATTTATTTTTTTGTGTCCTGTATTAACTGGTGAGAACTTTGCAAGTATAGGTATAGCTAATAGTTTCTACAGGTGCTTTTCAAGAAATACTACCATTTTTCAAATGTGACATAAAATGAGTTGACTTTGATGCCAAGTTTTTAGCTGACAATATGGCATGTGACTTTTGGGTATAAAGCAGCGATGGTTCTGGAACACGTTGCTTTTGAGTATGAGCGTTTTATGTATTAATGAATCTGTCACTGCAGAAAAACAAAAAGCCTGACTCCAGAGCTGCTGATAGGATGGCATCTGCTGTGAATAAACATCTGGGAACAGGAGGAAGACTACTCTGCTTCAGAAGAATTAGTCTCTGTCTAGACTGGGGATTTGACCTGATTATGGCCATTACTGGCTGACAGAAACTCTCCATTGATACAATCTATAGCGTAGATAGGCAAAGCTCCTGCTTGACTGTGTGGGACTTGCCAAGCTAAACTCCACCTGATCAGGCAAATAGGGTTTTTGTACCTTTTATATTAGGGATGATCCCAGCGTAACCGCAGAAAACCTGTAATTTTCATATTCACCTTTTGGCAAGGCCGCTGAGACTGTGGACATGAAAGAGAGGAAATTGATCTTTTCTAGTGTAAGTGCAATTTAGAGACAGAAAAAAACCCCATCTATCAAGAAGCTAGTCAGAGAAGCATGAACACCAGTAATTTGAAGGTGTTTTCCTCTATTGAGACACAGAATCTAGTCAGCTTAAGACTCATAAGCCAGCTCATTGCCACGAGAGGATTTTACTGTGTTGAGATGGTCTTTCAAACCAAATAAAACAAGGCTTTCTTAAAAGTAATTCATATATGTAAGGTTTTTTTTTTTTTTTAATTAGAGTCCCAATAATTAAGTATTGAACATGTACGTATTAAGACCTGAAAAACTTTAAGCTACTTAAGTAATACTAATTTCTCTTTGGTTAGTATTTATTGTTTGCTTTTGTTCACTACGTATGATATAAATAATATTTTAATTAACCTTTTTAGGAGAATTTGCAGCAGTTGATCATGATGTCTTTGCCAAATGTATTAATAATTGGCAAAAATCCTTTTTCTGGTAAGTTTATTTTTATCTAAGATGAAACTTTATATCTGTATGTATTATTACACTGGAAATAAAATTCATATAGGATTGAGCTTTTCAACAGACTATTGTGTAAATACTTCTAGCAAATGAGTGGTTTAATAATAAGTGACATTTTCTTTGTTCACACCAAAGGTCCACACTTTACAAAAAAGTGTTCTGTCCAAACCACAGCACTGGCTGTCATTAGGATTTATACTGAAACAAAGTGCATTTCCCAGCAACCAGTGAGCCACTGATAAAACAAAGTATAAGTTTCATGTGGTCCCAGCTACTGTGCTTCCAAGTTTCTTTACCTAAGCCACCTGTGAGAAAATTGACAGTTCAGTGCATCTCACTTGATCCAGCTCCTAATCCTTGTTTTTCCTTCCCCAAAACTCTCCTGCTTCTCTTGCATCGTTACCTGACAAATATTGCAATTACCTTCTTGCTTTCTCCCCTGAACTGACAGTGTCTTCTCCATGCTCCCACCTTCTCTGCTTCCAGCTCTGAGAATTGCAATTTTCAGACCAAGAAAATTAGCCTGTATGGACCCAGCTGACTATCCACAGCCACTTGGGAATCTCTGCACCATGCTCTCAATTCCAGAAGCACGGAGCAGACACACCTGGCCTGCATGGAGCCACTATGGATTGGGCAGACTTTATTTACTTGGGTCTAATGTGTCCCAGGTGTTCTACTTCTGATGTTCTAGCACCTCAGCAGAGAGGTTAGGAACTACTCTAACAGGCTGTGTAGCTTCCCCTGGCTTTTTTTCTTTTTTTAATTTATTTAAGATGTCTTATATGCCATGCTTCTGTGTGTCTGAGACGAGATTTTTCTCATGAGCAAGAAGAACCATCTGTGTTACCTCACTTTTCAATTCCAGGGTTCATAACGTTGATACTTTACATATCCCATCTGCATATATCCCATTTATGCAGGTATCTTGATTTAATTTCTTTGATTTTTACTTTCTGCTTTTGAATATTGCTGCTTTTGCTTCTGAGGTCACAGCCTTTTAAGTTTTTCTATGTGTAGATGCTGTTATCTGTCATGCACCAAAAGTGTGAATGTGGTCTCTCCAAAAGAATAGAATGCATTGTGCTTTTATATCTTGATTCCACATTTTCTTAAGGTTTCCAGAAGACTCCATGGATTTGCCTAGAGACCAGATTTAGTGGAAAAAAAACAGATTTAAAAGCCCAGATCATAACATTGGTTTTGCAGTGACATTTTTTACGTGAGATATCGAGACAAAATCCACCTTAACAATATTGTGTAGTATAAGATGGAAGTTCTATTAAAAATGCACTATAAATACCCCCACAGATAATTTAGGGTTCAGTTGTATACATAAAAACCGATGCTTTAGTCACTGATAAGAACGCCTCTTCCCGTTCCGGGACCTCCCTAAAGTCTGTGCAGTGTTTGTGGTTTGGCATCTGGAACCTCTGCTGGTGTATGCATTTCTCTAGACGATCTTTCGAGGTCCCTTCCAAGGCTTAACATTCTGTGATTGCTCTCCTGTGGGGATGTTTCTGGATTTGTGAGAAAACACGGATTTCACTGTAGCGTAGCCCACATACTAAAAATAGTTGATATGTATGGATAGTATTCCTGAAGACACTTCAGATTCCTGTTTGAGATCACTGTGGAGTTTGAGCTGAATCAGAAGATAGACCTGTCTTTTGGGTTCCATCCAGAACCTATCCCTTTTAAAAGTAAAGACTGCTCTTGCTGTGTCAGCTTGAAGAGGGACCTCATCCCTGTAGGGAT
>JAAGNO010012665.1:106995-122878 GCA_033439905.1 Ceryle rudis | reverse complement strand
CGAGTCACGGTCGTGGCTCTGCCGGCCCGGCGGCCCCTCAGCCTCTGCCGGGGGGCACAAAGATTCACCTCCCTCCTTGTCCACTGGGTGGGACGAGACAGCTCATCAAAAGCCTTGGGAATCCATGGCAATACAGCTGGGATCAAACTTGGGACAAATATGTGTAGTGGTCAGGTCAAGAGCCCTCCTTCCTGACTCCTTCGCATGGCTTGCTCTGCACTGCTCTTTAATCTACTGGCACCGTGTTTTTCTACGTGGTTTCCCCTGGAGCCAGCTGAGCTGGCTGTTTATGCCTCCAAACCCAGTGGTGATTGACTAAAAAAAACCCCCAAATTACTACTATTTACAGTATATTACTATGTGTTGTCTTAACTAGCCTAGACTATGGAATTTTAGTCAATGTTGCATTTCCTGGCTCTTGTTTCTTTAATGATTAAAAGCCTCACCTCTTACTCATTAGCTTCCCGCAAAACTATTCATTATCCTGTTTCTGAACTGCTAAACGAAGGTGGGATTTTACAAAACTGCCCAAGGCACAAGGATAAAAATTACAAATTTGATGGGCTTTGCATACCTCTGTGTCTCTGGAGTTCTTATTTTGCAGGACCTGTTTGTGGCTAATTGCTATAACTAATTGATGAAAATGGAGATACTGGAGAGACTTTTTTTCCAGATGATCCTTGGGGTCTCTTCCAGCCTGGTATTCTATGATTCTATTCTATGGTTTTGATTTGTTCTTTAATTCTCTCCAGTAATGAGAATATAGTCAGAACTGATGAATTCTAGAAAGACTTGTTCAGTCGATATTGGTGCTTCTTTCTCATTGTCTATGATCCAGACCCAAGAGTTTATAACAGGACTTATCACCTTCTTAGGGAAATGAGGTATGGTATAAAACTTCTGCAGATTCAAAGTTAAATACCCACTTATTTATTTATTTTCCCCCCTAAAGCATTAATATGCGGTTTGGCTCAAGCTGTCACATTCTGTTTCGCATACGTTATGATATTCTCTCTAAATTTCATTTAAGCATATAGTTTAGTTCTCCTCTTGAAAGTGCAACAATAGACACTAGGGATGGGGAAGGAAGATACTGTGGCTTTAGTAAAGGTGGAAGCAGAGTTTCAGTTACCCATACATTGTGAGAAAAAGAAGACTAGGGAGCACTAAAAGAGTAGTAGCAGCAGTTTTAAAAAATTCAAATTAATAGTAACTCAGGATAAAATTAGAAAAAGAGATTTTCTTTTAACCAGCAGAGAACGTTCCATTCTGTTATTTATTTATTTATTGTGAATGATCATCTGTTACATTTCTTTTGCCAGAATACACAAACTACATTTCTAGGAAAAAAAAAAAAAAAAAAAAAGTCTTTCCTGAGATAGTTTATTATTTCACATGAGAACTGGGGTATTAAAATAACTAATCAATGTAAAAATGCTTAATAAGTAGCCTCTAAATAGAGATTTCATTGCTAGGTAATCTAAAGGATCTTTGTCTTTCACTTTTTTTCTCACTGATAAAATAAACAACAGTGTCTTCCAGGGCAGGTTAGAATCTCCCAAAAATATTAATATGAATTCAGGTCAGTCGCAATTCTTTTAATTTTTCTCTTCAAGTTCTTAAGCAAGTGGACAATAATAGCTGAGAATAAAGCCAGAGGAAAAATATCCGAAGGAGGTCTCTGAAGTAAAACAGTTATGGTAGAAATTATTATCCTGTTTTAATATGGAAGGACAACTAGACTAATAGGTGTATTCACTCACTTAGAAAGTTTATATGGTGTAGTTAAAGGAAAATGATGTTTTATGTTCAAGGAACCATGTTTGAAGTGAACAATTATTTTTTCAATATTACTACTTTATAAATACACGATAGCTGAAAAGCTACCGTTTCAGCTTTTTGATTTATGACTCATCTGCGATGTAAATTATATATCAAATATACTGTCTAAAAAGAAATAATGTACACGACTTTCTTACCTTCAAGCAGGTTTGGTTTTTTTTCCTGAGCATTTTAGATTTTTCCTGAATTTCATAACTGATCTCCATTGAAACAGAAGTCCTTTGTTAGTTCTGCACAGATGATATTTATTAGGTATTGTAAGCTCAGAGGAAGTCACTGCACAAATCAAAAGTTTCAGATCTCTCCCTGACTTTTATTTTACTCACTGTTTGCCAGTTTAACGGTGCTAGATCAGCCTTGTGATGTATTTGAAAAATTATCTGTTATTGCTGCAGAGAAGGTTTAATAGTTCTTTGAATATATTAATGTTTCTGTAAATCCTCATTTCCCCCTGAATTAGATTGTCACTTCATAATTCTCTCTTTGATCCTTAGGCTTCAGAATTAGATTTATTTCCTTGCAAAGTGCAATGGGCTATTGCTTCCTGAACATATATTTAATATTATATGTTCTTTGTGTTGTTTTTTGTTTGTTCATTTGGTTTTTTTTTTAATTTAAAACAAATATATATTATTATTTATTTATTTTTTAAAGCTTAAATGTTCTTGGATGTTTTCCCAGATAATATGCTACCATTTAAAAATGAAAATGTTTAGAAAAAAAAAATATGTATTCTAAGTTATGAACCATTGTAACTGCTAAAAATTAGTAGTTGTAAATTAGCGCTTTTAACAGCTTTGCACTTCTTAGATTCACATCTAACATGATTCAGAGTGTTAAATGGGTGTCATAGTGGATAGCAACACATATGAGATTCAACCCTTCATTTCATGTTTTCATCTTCAGGTTTCCTCAAAGTGTAACTCTTAATTAGTGAAACAGCTGCTTCCTTTTTATCCATATCCTCCTTTAAAGAGATCTTACCCACCTTCAGTTTGCAAATATAAAGCGTTTGCTACAGAATTGCCTTGCATAGCAACAGTGTTCTTGAATATTCCCATTTTGACAACATACATCTAGTGTAGTATTTGCAAACCTGCTCTGAACTTAGACATCATTCTCTTCTTGTAGTGATTGTCATAATCCGCCTTGTCAGCCTGCAGTGCATTTCTTATTAAGCCCCGTGCATGGATATTACAGCTCGGTTTTCCCATTCAGAATCCTAACTACATCGTATGAAATTACCATAATGTACCGAGAAGAAAGCTGGATTACACAATGGGCTGTTTTGTTGCTTTGTTTGTTAATGGCCTGTTTTCCACAGGCAAACTTTCTCCATTATGAACAGCCCACTTAATTCTTTTGAAAAGCACATCTACAAACCCAGAGCCACTACCCTCCTGATTTTGGTAGGAAGCCACCACCTTTTGCAAAACTGTGCTACCCTACTGTTCCATCTCATGATTTAATGGTTCTCTGGATGAATGACTGTTGTGTCTGCAGACAAATCCTATTGTTCACGCAAAACTGAGTCTGTCCCAAATGTGTTGGATTCCATGCGTATGTTGCAATTGATCTAACACACAGAGTTGTTTATTGAATTTGTGGCTCATGCCTAGAACAATAGAGTTTAGGCAATAGGTCAGACAGAGGATGCAGAATACAATGATATTTTTGCTTTTGGAGCTGCCAAAATAATGCAGTCCACAAAATATTCCGTTGTGACATGTTCAAATCTCATTGGCCTTGATCTGGTGAAACTACAAAGCACTAAACACAGTTCATGTAGTCCACAAAGACTAGGGGGGACAGTAATTTCATTGGAGCTGATTTAAATATTAACTAAATTTATCTCAATGGGTTCTGGAGATTTCTTTGTTCTGATCAGTATTTTCCAATTTCCTTGCATGGAGAGACTGACAGATCTACTTTTCACCTAGAAAAGAATGTTTCTTGGAGAATCAAGGTGGAAAAATTGAGGCTAGACCTACCAGTTGACTGAATTTGGAGGAAGCACAGAACTTTTCTTCCAACTAACCGTCTACTCTTTTGTTGCCTAAGTAGTGATGCATTCTATCATTACTATGACTTGCAAAGCTACCGGTGAAGTCAACAGGATGCACAATCTGTTTTTTCTCTAGTGATTCGGAATAATGTATGAATTAAATTACCTCTCCCAGTATTTTATGATACCACTTTATGAATCCAAACACAAATGCAGAACGGTTTGTACATTCCAGACTACAGCAAAGTAGCTATCAATTATAATTAGAAATTTGTCGGTAAACTGATATAGTAAGTTCTACTTACTAACTGTAATGCATTCTGCTTTAAAACAAATGTTGATTTTGGTCAAATAGAATGGAAGCCTAAGTGGCCAAAAGGAAAAGCTAACTTTACTGTTGAATGATTTAGAAATGTGTGCTTTTCTTCCTTGCTGTTAGCAAAGCAAAGCTATGCTCATAACAAAATTAATGGGTAAATCAATCAGAATTATTAGTAATGACCAGGTCCCATTAGAAAAACTGCTTCCAGAATTGGAAACTGCACTTAGAACACTAATTTGTCCTGACTTCCTTTTTCTTCTTCCTTAAATCAAAGGGCGGGAGGTAAATTGACAAACTGTTTACAGTGACTTGCTAAAATTCATTTCTCAGCTTTTGCACTCTGAAAGGATCATAGCTCAAATGGCTGAGGACTCCTCCCAAAATAAGGAAGTGCTAATGCTGTTCTTGCATTGCTGCGGCGAGGGCAACAAGGAGGGAAGCGGCCGTAGACTGTGTTACATGGGCCTGTATCCATTCCCTTTAAGTAGTTATCAAGTGTGTCTTAACTGAGGATAAAATAGACAACATCCTGCCCAGCTCCCTGGGAAGCAGCAGTGATTGTCCCTAGATGAGTCTGGGTTCATAAAGATGGACTTGGGAGTTTTGGTCCAGAGATGCTTGACATCATAGGCAAACTATGAACTCAGAGCTCTACATAAGTGAATTGCAACCACAAGAATCTGGAATGAATTTGGGAAATAAATCCCCAAATTCTTTTATCCTGTCATATCCCACAAGATGCTGGGTAAGCAGGTGAAAACGCTGACGAGTGCTTTAAAACCTGAAGGACTGACATAAGTCCCCTTTGATTTACACAGCCGGAAAATGCATGGAAAATTCTTGCCCCGATGAAGTAGTTTAACTGCTGGCTTTGAGAAGAGAAAAATTTTGTACTCTTTTTCATTGAACATGTGTATTTAATCAGGTAGTGATGACATTACATCATGGAACTATCCTTATGGCAAATTCTTAGCCATGAGCTCTTACTGAATAGACATTTTAAAGTTCCAGCTTTCTGAAAAATTCAGCATTTTCATTTGTATTTGCTTTATTTTAAGAGTAATGAAGTAAGTGCTTCTGTCACTATAGCCATTTATCCAATCCTGCTTCTCTTGGCCCTTTGACCATGTTTCATTTACACTTGTGGCACGTTCATTGTGAAAGGTTGCTGAACAATTATGAGACAAAGGTGTGGTGGGAGGTGTACCAGGGTTAAGCAAGCAAAAGCATTTTGTTTAAAGAGTTCACTGGCCGTATTACACTTGCATTTAATAGGTTCCTGTGAATAAGAACTGCCCTAACCTGAAAGGGTTACCTTTTCAAATTTGAGTGAACTCTGTGACCTGATGGGGTCTTTTGCCACCTATTATTTTTGAAAATAAACCTTTCTGATAAGGTCACTTGTTGCTCAGAAGGTGATTGCTGTGTTCCTGGGTGGACAATTCTGATTTATGCTCACTGTATGCATTAAAAAAAGCAACAAGGAAGCAAGGAGAGACATCCATAGCAGCTGAATATCTGCTAGTTCCTAAATTATTCTGAAAGTTTAAATGTAGTTAATGTTCCTGGAGGTGGCTGAGACTCCATGCTTATCAGTGTCTTTACGCTGTTCTAGAGTCTGTTAAGTCTTTAGGCAATTTGACTGCTTCTTTCAGATGACATATAAATGAAAACTCATCTCTTTAAGCTGTCTTTTAAGTTGTTCTTCAACAACAACAACAAAAAAAGGAATAATAAAAAAAGGCAAAAAACTAGGCACATAGCAGGAACATTGAGATATGAAGCCTATTGAATCAGTACAATTGATTTCATTCAAATGAAGGGCAGTGATTAACCTGTGGAGGGGCTTTTGAATGCCAAACACAACAGGAAGTTCTTTACCCTCAGATGTACTATTGTTGCTGGAAAATATCTTTGTCTTTCTAAGAATAACCTTAAATAACTATTCTCCCTGATTATTAGTTATGAACAATACTTGAGAAAATAGGGCTTTAAAGTTCATAGTATAGATTACCAGAGCTCTCCATTCTGAGAGTGAAAGACAATTAGTTTATTGACTGAAGAGGAAGACACAAAAATTTCTGTTTCTCTACTTCTTATGGTCTACTCAATCTGTGGATTTTTAAAACAACAAACAAAACACTCTCCCTTTTTGTTAAACATGTGCATGCATTTATTCATTGACTTAACTAGAGTAAAACAAATGACTAATAACAGAAATAATACCCGGAATAATAAGATTAATAACTAACAATAGAATAAAAACAAGTAGCCACTTAGACTAATGTGCTGGGTATGATTATGAACAGTTTGAAAATAGGTTAAAGTAGGGAGAGTGTAGAAATTAATTTAAAAGGAATTTGTAGATCACAAGTCCAAAGTGTGCTATATGGAAAATGCAACCTTTTGGCAGGATTCGGGAGTACAAATCCCAAGGTCTTCTAGAGCTAAGTGCTCTCTAAGTGAGTCTGTTAGCAGCCAAAAAAGTAGCAGATGTCTAGCTAACTTCGTGAAGAGGGGAAAAAAAAATGTTGTTGATTATTGCTTTTGGCTAACTAGCCAGTTATTTAATATTTAGAGAAGCATAGATATACACTTATATATTTTAATTTTTGATTGTGCTTCAGAATTTCCTCTTCACATCATTATTTTAGCCTCCGGAAAAAAGCATTTATGAGGAGGAAGCTATCAAGAAAATCTGAAGTTGCTTATGGTGAAATATAAAAGCCCAGACTGCTGCATTGATAAGAAGAATTACATTTTTAGATTTTGGAAGTATGTTGACCATATGTCCTTGAATTTAATTTATTAAAGCCAACACTCTTGAGGTTGCTAAATAATTTATAGAGGCATCATTGTAGAATTTTGCATGTGGTGACTTATTGAATCATTTTTTATTAATATGGGTCTTTTAATTAAATATTTAAAGCTTCACTACAGTATACACCTGCTTTAGGTAAAAAAAAAAATTCTTGCAATCAATATGTTTAGAATATCATATCAGTAATCACAAGACATTGTGTTGCTAATTCATAGTCACTGACATTTCTGTCATTCCAATGAAATGTAAGTATTTTTTAAATAGCATGAAAACTGGAACCCGTGGAAAATCAATGGTCATGAAATTTAGTTTCTCATCTTCATAAAACTAAATGAAAAACTTGCATTATTTTCTTTGCTCTAGGAATTCGGGGGGGGGAAGTAGGTATTGTATTCTTAAATTAGCATAAGCCAATATTATTCACTTTTGGCTGCTGTCTTTTTTGGCTGCTGTCTTATTTTGTACGTCTTGCTCACATAAACCCTCTTATGGGCTTACATAGCTAACTCCTTGTCAATTTTAAGCTGACCACATTTAGGGTGTGATTGTGGAATTATCTGACTTTTCAGAATGCATGAAGGCTGGCTTGGGTGGCTGCAGAAACAGCAGAAGACTGTTTTGTGAATGTAAAGAATTTGGAATACCAGCATCATGTACCTCTGTATTCAAAATCACCCTGGTTTGCTTTTCATCTTTACTGTGGAAAGACATCTGTCTGTTCTCAGATAGTAAAGCTGCCTGTGGTAGGTGTAAATTCCTATATTCAGCTATAAGCAAAGGCTTAGAGGGTAGAAAGGTGTTCCCAATAACACAAAGAGAAATGATCATAAGAAAACCAATTAAAAAACCACATTAATTACTTACTAAGATTATCAAGTATATATTGAATGTAAGAATTTGACAGGCTGTTAGGTTTGCTCGGAGTAATTTTTGGTTTTAACCATGTTGATTCACTTTAAGCATAATGGCAATGCTAAATCTAAAAATTGCTCAGCTCCAAATCTTAAGGTCACGCAGATGCCTGAACTTTCATTTCTAAAATATTCTGCAAGTAAACACAATGGATGTATGCTATACATTATTCAACCAGCATGCCTGTTGGTTTGGCTACATATTATAATGATACTAGTGTGGATTTTTCTCAAGAATGCTTAGCAACAACAAAAAAAAATCTCTTCTTTTTGTACAGAGGTTTGCTTAGGACTGTAGTTTCCATGGAAACTCCTAGAAATAGCAATTTCATTCCAACCTTTACAAACCAAGTGTGAGCCTTTTTCATCTAGACTTTTTTTCTTAAATAAACTCTTACTCTAACTAGTTAGATATCATATTGATAGGGAATATTAACAGTTTATTAAAATAATCTCTTTATTTTTAGGCTGAAATGAAAGATAATTATATCATTGTCCTTTTACTGCCAAAGAATAGGAAGCAACACAGTTTAAAAGAATATCGTTTAAATTAACTGTCACTATTAAGGTGCTTTGATTGCAAAAGTTTTGTATAGAATTTTAGCTCATTTTTTGATAGGATATGAGTCACACTGAAAAATTATATACCTAACTCTTAGACCTATTAAAATAGCTGCAGCTGGGAGGTGTAACTCTATCATAAATGAATGAGATAGTAAAAAAAAAAAAATTCCTCTGTAAGGAAGCTTCTCAATGAAAATGCTGGTAAACAAGTCTGAGCAAAAAGGAAACAGATGCTAAGTGATAAGAATGTGCCTGTTCTGACAGGGAACACCACCAGTATGCTTGTGACGGGTTGAATGTGTGTGTCTGGGGCGGGGGGAAACGACGACTTATTCAGCTGTTTCCTTGCTACACTCAACAGTGAATCGGTAAAACAAGATTTTACTTTTCAGCTAGGAAATGACACTTTGATTCTGTGTTATAAAGGAAATGTCCCTTTTGTTCTCTTATATTAATTTCTCTTTAGGAATTCAGGAAGGCTGGGATGCAGCCAGGGTTTGGAAAATCTTCAGCTAGATCAGGTTGCTCAGAGTCCTGTCCAACCTGACCTTGAATGTCTCCAGGGATGGGGCTTCTACCACTTCTCTGGGCAACCTGTGCCAGTGTTTCAGCACCCTCACTGTAAAAAATTTCTTCCTTATATCTAGTCTAAATCTACCCTCTATTAGCTTAAAACCACCTCCCGTCATCCTGGCACAACAGGCCCTGATAAAAAGACTGTTCCCACCTTTCTTATAGGTCCCTTTAAAGCACTGGAAGGCGACAATAAAGTCTTCCCAGAGCCTTCTCTTCTCCTGTCTGAACAGCCCCAGCTCTCTCAGCCTTTCTTCGTAGGAGTGCTTCAGCCCTCTAATAATTTTTGTCATCCTACCCTGAACCCACTCCAACAGGTTCATGTCCTTCTTGTGCTTAAGACTCCAGAGCTGGACGCAGTACTCCAGGTGAGGTCTCATACTGATTCTAATGAATATCATATGAATGGAATATTAATTAGACTGATATTACCTTTACCCTGATAGAAAACTGAGTACTTTTTTAATGGGCAGTTTCAACTTTGTTATAGGTTTGGACTTGGCTGACATGGGAAGCATCTCTGAGGCATATCCATACATTTAACATACAAAGATGGATCTTAAATCTTCATGTGACATATATAGTCTTGCTGAAGAAAGCAAGTGCCACAGTGAATTTCCATTTTTCTGGATGGAAAACATATTGTAAACACAGGGTCCTATTCTGATAGAATAGATCAGGTACTCCTTTTGAATAACAAAATATTATCCTTTTTCATTTTAGCTGCTGCTAATATCTTGCTCAGTGAAGTCTCTTGGTGATGATGCACTATCCTCTGCTTTTGAGAATATTATAAGTAGTAGGTAGTAAAGACCAGCACTGAGTCAATAATTTTTCTTTCCTGCAGTTATAAAACAACTACTCTAGACAGGATTAAGCTACCATGTAACCCCAGTTAAATAGCCTAGAATCTTACACTTCAACTGATAGAACTCATCCTCTTCTCAGGCGCAGGGGTGGAGGAGATCAGCGGTTACAGTTGTAATATTCTGAGAAGGACTCATTTACCATCTACCATTGTTTCTTTTTGCCTTTTTTACCTCTTCTCGAGCAATGCAATGTGCATCTGTTAACAGCAACACATCTGCAGTAAACTGAGGGTAGTATCTCTCTTTCAAGCACATATGGGTATAATTTAATTAAGATGACCTAAAATCGCAGCGTGCTTTCTTCTCTGATGTTGTCCTGTACAGCTATAAGTTAGAGCATTTCTTTGTCATTTTTCTTATTTGATCAAAGAAAGAACTTACCTGCAGTTCCATAATAAAGTTTGAGTCCCTGAGGTACAAATACAATCTCTTGTGTTAACAAGGCTGTGGAGAAAAGACTACAAGGAAAATAACATCTGTTGAACAGTTCTTGCACAGGGTTCATTTTGGAATGAAGTCCTCCCTCAACATTGTTAGTTTTTGTGCTTGAGGCAAAAGACCAGAGAGTGACTTTACCTCAGAACTGGAGTATGGATTAAGCCAGCATTGATCTTCAAGGCCCATAGGTAATCGATTCCTTCTCTTCCACCTTCTCAGCCAAGGGTGCTGATCATTCTCCAGTCATCCCCCATCAGAAGGAGTGAGAATAAGAGCTTCTTTTAATCTGTTCTCCACAAACATGCTATGAGTAGCAATATAGAAATGCTTGCAGAGAAGTAAGAAGGTGCCTTAAAGGCCTTTGAGGAGCAGTGAAGGCAATATTTCCAAGTTCTCTCTCTGCACTACTTTTGCCTTCAGCAGTGATTTAATTGCATGAGGAGGGGGAATGGAAAATGTGGTAAGGAGAAACTTTTGGGCTCGGCTGTATTAGATTGGCTCAAAACAAATATGTTTTCTACATATGTTCAAGGTGTGAGGGTCTGTGGTCTATGCTTGCTTTCAGAACCATAAACTAAACTCTACAAAACAGTGTTTGAGGAGAGCTAAAGTAAAGGCTTAACCTTATTAAAAAGTGATAATTGATTTTTTACCTTGCAGCTTTTGGTTTAAGAGTAGGATTGATTAGAGGTGCAGTTGTACTTTGAAAACGGAGCTAGTACCAACCGTGCAGCTGAAAATGTTACTACATGATGTGATAAAAAGTTTTACAACTTTGAAATAAGATACGTTTTCATGTGATGTTTTTCAACAATGTACCTCCGAGTCCTGCAAAGAGATGATGACAGAAGGAAAAACCTCCAGAAAAAGACAGCAAAAGTTCCTTGTAATAACCTATGGAATAGATATTAGAATCCATTCATTTTTCAGGAAATAATTAATACACTACATTTTAACTCAGCTGATGCTTACGTTGGATGTAGATTAAATTGGACTGTGAAGCAGCTTTTCAGATTAACAAGTCTCCTTGCTGTGGAGAAACAATATTTTATACAGATAAGGAACTATTGCCATGAAGATATTCTTATTCCCAGTGCTGGCATTCCTGCAGAATGGAATTCCTATAATTAATTTAACTGTTAGAGAGTTCCCCATATATTAATTATTTTCTGTTTTAACAACAACAAAAAAATAAAAAAAGAGAGTGACTCCATTTGAAAGTGTGCCTGAGATGTGGACAACATCTTAAAAAAATAAACAAGAAAGAGAAAAAGCAACAGTTTTTTAAATGGTACCTTACAATGCCTTTAAAACATTTCTGCAGTGTTAATGGATTGCAGTATTTTATCTGCTTCACCTAAAATTGCCCTAGTTTGAGGTTAGCACAGTGAGACTCAGAAAGATGAGAATTTTCTATCAGTGAAAGTCAGCACAAGTGGACTTGAGTTTCCGCATGATAGCTGTGGCAGGGAATGTTTTAATGAGGGTTTATAATAACCTTATGAACTAAGGGACCTGGAAAAAAACATTATTCCTGATTTCTTTCAGGCAAAATGACAAGAAAGAAACGGAGGTGGAAGGATGACATACCTTCTGAGTCTTTGGTGTATTGTTTGCAAACTTTATGCTTACTTAGATAAGAAAAAAATAATTAAGATAACAGATTCAGTGAGAGCTTTTGAACTTCCCTATTTATATTAACTTCTAATGCAGAACCACTAAACCTCTCTTGCACTCGAGGTTAATTTAGATTTGTGGCTTTGGACGAACAGTTCGGCAGTCATCTATAGAGTATCAATTTAGGTGGGAGAATTTTAGATAAGACATGCAATTATCTTAAAGTCTGATTTCACAACCTGTTCTGGGCAAAGAGATGCTGCTAACATATCACTGTCCTGTGATGTCAGATCGGTGCCTGTAATGAATTCTTCTCAAGGTGCATTTGTCATATATTATAGTTATCTTTCAGTGATAGATATGCTTAGCAAGTGAGCAGTTACTCCGAGAAGATTAATGCTACAAAGGTGGAACAAAGCTAGGAAAAGGGCTGATCATGCAGAAGTGTTGAGCGTTCTGCAAAGGAATATAAATGTAGCAGGACCTTTTTAATCTTTCTGTTAAAAGAGATGATATCCCTGCATTCAACTGAATGGGATTTTTAAAGTAATAAATAAAATCCTCCACAGGAACTTTGCTATGATCTTGTGCTTTCTGCAACTTGGATTACAAATTACAAATATCTTTTTCACCAGCTATCAAACGTTCTTTTCTATGTCCATTCATGGCCAGACCAGCATGCAACATGACAGGTGGGCTTTGCTCAGGGGCATTATCCCTAAGTTTTTGGGAGCACTAATAAAAACTTTCTTTCCCATGGACAGCCTTATTGACACTGTCCCAGCTAAAGACAACTCATACAGCTATATATGCTCTGGTATTTATACAGGCTGTTTTCCAAGCCTCTAGCAAAATAACCTTTAGGCCAAACATCTATCGATGGGCTATTTCTCTCCAATGTGAAAGCTGCATACGTCATCACTGCGCATTCACCTGGTGTGACATATGAAAGCTCTTAATATTAAACATATTTGGGAGCTGGATAAAAGCATAAAGTGATTCTATAATTCTTAAAATGATCCTATGATTCTTGTTTTTGTAAATATTAAAAATTATATTAGATACTCTAGTATCATCACAGGTTAAATATAACCTTATGCCAATTCATCCGTGACGTCTTTAAAAGAATTAAGAGGAAGAGGCAGTTAAGCTCTAGACAACTGAAGGTACGGCTTCTTTAATAGATTACTACAAAAACTAGAAGGACAAGGTTTTTATGCAATGGAAATTCTGTGCAAATAATAGAAAAGTTTGGATGAAAAATATCAAGAGGGCTTTGAGAGCCTTATTCAAAAGCATACTGATTTTTTTATTGTAATGGGAAAAAAAATAAAATCCTTGAATTAATGTTATGGTGAGCAATACATACTTTGTGTCCAAGAAAGATGGGAATATGAATAGATGACCAGCCATTTCAGTCCGGCCTTGACTTAGAGACTGCACCACTGGGGGATGACCTAGACCTAGGCGAGGGAAGAGAGATGATGGCCCAATCAAGTAAGGACGTCATGGATGGGATTGGCAAACAAATGAGCAAGGACATGATATGGACAGGAGAGACCTCAAAATCCCAACTGCATGACAGTGTGCCTTTCAAGTGCTTGTACATTGCTGAATGCAGCATGGGGAACAAAGAGGAGGAACTGGAAGCCTGTATACAGTTGCAGTGCTATGATCCCACTGGAGTCACAGAGGCTTGGTGGGATAGTTTACCACACTGGAGAGCAGCCATGGATGGATGCAGGATCTTTAGGAAATAGAGGCTGGGAAAATGAGTTGCCCATTATATGAGAGACCAACTCTTCCTCCGTTAAGGCTTCCTCTTGGATGACTTGCTAAGACCCTGTCCTATTCCACCCTCAATAGCATAGCAAACTGGGATGTGCCAATTAACTTGATTTTTTCCCTCTCCAAATTTCATGGACAGCTATTACACTTTCTGGAGACCCTTGAATCTTTTCTTGTGATCACAGGGGTTCTGTGGGACATAGTATTGTAGCATTTGTAGTAGAGGTTAAATAAGGTCTTTGTGTATAACCCTAGATATCTGAAAATAAATGAAAAGTCAGGAAAATGTATCATTATTAAATTCAGCATCTCCTACTGTCAGTAGGGATACGGTGACTTCCTGAGTACTTCAATAACTGTGGAAAAGACCATTACATAGTGGTTTTCTAAGTGTCTGCGTACTTAACACTTCTCCTCATAAACCCTCTGTTGCTGTGTCCTTTCCTGAGTGTATTCTGGCCATCTCTCCTAGAGAGTGTAACAAATTAAAGACAACACATCACTAACAGCAGGTGCATACAGGCATCACGTTCATCTTTGGTAAATCTCCATGATTCCTTTCTTGTCTTTGTAAAACATAATTTACAGCACCTAAGAAACATACCCTGAACTTGCCCTCTGGCTTCCTGGGGTTTGATATTCTCAACACATACACATATTAATTGAATTTTCTTCTTATTCCCATTTCAGCTAGAAAGCAGCTAGAGCAAGGATAAGAGTGCTCAACTTTGTCTTCACCTCTACAGTAAAACATGCTGAAGGCTGTTAGGGTGCCCTAGGAAAGGGAAGAAAAACCAAGAAAGGATGTCCCCAAAAACAAAAAGTCACTTTGATAAGGCAAATCTAGACTTTGCCAGATATTCTGTGAAGAAGCAGTATTGTGTACTGCATTAGGGCTGACGTTTCCAGCATTCTTCGTATTGTCTAACTAAAGTCCCTCTGCCTTCCTAGGTCTTCTTCATGTTCCTGTTCAGTTGTTCCTAACTCCAGGTCTAATCTCCCTTTTTAATTGTCCTCTCAGTCCTAATCATTCCCTTACTCAGACCAAACAAACTAATCTAAACTGCTAAACTGATCTACGATTCTTTAACAAAAGCTCAAGATTGTCTTAGGTTCCTCTCCAGGCAACCTGTAGCTACAAAATACAGTGGAAATTTCCACGTGCTTCCTATGAGTGCAAAGTAGCTTTCCTCTTCTTCAGCACTTCCCTTGGGCACAGGCTGAGCTTTGACCTTAGAAGGTGTAACTGTAGTTAGAACAGCTCTATTACTGGAGTTGGGAGATGAGTACATTGCTGCAGTGTAACTGCAGAGGTGACTGCAGATGAAGAGTTTTGTGGATTGCTAACACATGTCAGCTCAGATGGACAAGGTGGCCTGATTTGTGAGTGATGAATAACGGCGTTGTAGCCAATGACTTGTGTGAGGTACCTAATCTTGGCTGAAACTGACCTTTACAGAATGGATAAATTCTGAATCAGGATGTGGTTTAGTTCCAGTCACAAAATTAATTTGTAAAGCAATGTAAAAAAATCCTTCACTGACTTCTCTTTGTACAAATACTTAAAGAATTACTAGCCAACTGGCATTTCTCTCATTTTAATAATTATTAGATCATTGACTTGATAGAAAACAATTGAGTATGGCAAATATCAAAAAGGATACCAACAGGGACTGAAAGGCAAGAAAAGGTTTTATTGACTCAAGCCAAGGAAACGTTGAAGCATTTGTTTACCTTTAGATACATGATTAGCTTCATTAGAAATTTCCCTAAATTACCTGAAAATAATAATGAGATGGTTAAAGATACATTTAAACGTTTTATTGGATCTAGGCCATAAATCTTTGATCTTTTCAAAAAACTCAGAGCTTGCAAGAAGCAGTATCATCTCATACAAGAAAAACCTTTTAAGCCTGATCTTCACAAGGTCACCCTACCTAAAAAAAAAAAAAAAAAAAAAAGATGTAGAAAAAACTGTGAAGGTGGGAAAAAAAGAATAAGATTATTAGAGGACATATTAAATAGTTAAAGCTTTTCAGCTCAGAAAATACTGAGTGGGAAAGGCTGATTTTTATGGGTTTGTGAAGGTTACGGAGAAGATGATTAGGCAATTTGCTCTATATTTCTAATATT
>JAAGNO010012665.1:96841-106913 GCA_033439905.1 Ceryle rudis | reverse complement strand
TATATATTCTATTTGCTCTATATTTCTAATTTCTCTATATTTCCAACTTCATAAAGCCACACAACCACCAAAACTAATTCATCATGGGTTCAATGACCAAAGGAAATACTTTTTCTGTATGACATCAACTCTGAATGCATAGACTCGACCTATTAAACTAGAGTAGGATCATGAACTCAGGTACTGATGTGCAACAGTCTGCATTATGCAATTGATGGTCTTCTCCAGTTTTAGTCTGTCCCAGGTGACACACAGACAGTTCTTGCATTCTGTCTACTACTGCCTTTTACATGTGGGATGAATGATGGCAGCTTAGCTGGGGCATGAAGAGAATGATGGCATTTGCAGGAGATCTTCAGGGCCTGAGAAAGGACTCTAGGATATGATATTTCCAAGTGTAAATACAGCCATGGGATGACAGACATTGATAATTGTTCCTTATGCTGCTTGTACCTCAGCTTTAGCTAAACTTTGGGACCATTGTAACAACTTCTCTACAAAAACCAGATGTTTTGGAATTACTGAAGATATTGTTCCTGCAAGACCATATAAATGGTGCTATAATGCAGTTTGATTCTAACTACCCTACACCATATCCCAGCAGGGATTTGTGTTTTGAAACATTTTGCTTACTCATCACACCATACCCGGCAGTGGGTACCCTCCCTTTTGTGTTGCAGAGCACTACTGTACTGAGCTTCTGTAGTATTGCACAGCCCACGCTTCACCTTAGATTTTTGACCAAGCTAACACAAGAATGGTTGTCTTAGTGTCATCGGAGACAGCCTGGGGCCACAGGGTGAAGTGTTATGCAGTGGGGATGTGATCAAGCTACTCATGAAGCTAAGAGGACGTTAGACAAACCATGACACTTGGCTTCATGTATCAGTTTCAGACTTTTTTTTTTTTTAGCAGTTAGAATAAAACCATAAAAACCAAATATTACAAAGACCAGAAGTAAATATGTGTTCAAGAAGATATTAGATAAATACAAGAAAAGCAATGGTTCAGATATGACTTTCATTCTGGAATCCCTTAAGCGCATATCTGTTAGAAGAAGGAAGGTATTTCAAGACAAAATCACTTCATGAAAATGTTTGAGGTCCACTCTCCTGTCAAGTATCTGACACATTGACAGAGATGATATTAGACATAAGAATTGTTGAATGCTGTTTAAAAAAAGAAGAAGAAAAAAAAAGCAAGCTATTTCTGACTTCTTTCTTTTAGATTTCCTCTTTTTTTTTCCTCTTTGTATATGGAGAGTTCACATGAACTTTTGTATTACATTAGTTCATTCAAAAACTCTCTAATCAAGTTATGCTTTAATTCCTTTGAAAACTTCTGTTTTCTGCCAACTAAATATTGTAAACAGATTCTACCAGCTTTCTTAGTGCCAGGAATGTTAGCAAAAAAAGAATACCCTAACTTTCAAATATCCTATTCCTTCCAAGATGCATTTAGGCTAATGATCACTGAAGATTAATCCTCTTTCAGTTATTAAATTCCTTTCCTTTTCTCTTTTCCCTTTTCCCTTTTCCCTTTTCCCTTTTCCCTTTTCCCTTTTCCCTTTTCCCTTTTCCCTTTTCCTTTTTCTCCTTATTCTTGATTTCCTGGTTCTTGATTTCCTGGTTCTTGTTCTCCTTGTTCTTCTTGTTCTTCTTGTTCTCCTTCTTCTTCTTGTTCTCCTTCTTCTTCTTGTTCTCCTTCTTCTTTTTCCTTTTTCTTTAAAATATAGCCTTTTCGGACACAGGCTTGCTACTCTACAGCATAAGGTACATTTATTCTGCTTTACACTTTGCACCTCACGTTCTAAGAATTGCAATTTATTTCCCTGGAAAAGCTTTTCATTTGAACTATTACTACAACCTGTTACTGTGGTCTTTCATCATGTCACATGACAGTCTGTATGGTACTGCGTGGAGAAAAGCTATTCTGTTTTGAAATACCAAGAATTTTTTTTTTTTACACTAGCTTTAGAATGTTTGCAATACCTCAAATCTTAACCTAAGCAACACAGACTTTTTTAAAAAGCAGCATAAAAGCCTTAAGATTGGAAACAGAATTGCACATTCCATTTACTGGAACGGTAACACGCTGATTGATGAGTTATGAGTTCAGTTCTGCACAAGCTCTGCATAGGCTCTTAATCTTGTTGCCTTGGCTCCCTAATTTAAGCTTGGGTTAGTGGGTATAGAATTTCTTCAATCCAAATGTTGGTGTGCTGACAGAAACGAGCAAGCAAACAAGCAAAAACCCCTGTCACGTAAGTTCTCAAAAGTAAACATGACCTTAGAAGTTGGATGTAATGTGAGGTTGGGCAAGGTCTCACTCAACGAACAACTTGCTCAATGGTTTTCAATCATGATGTTGGATTAATAGATTATTATTCACAGATCATAATGGAAATTTTGCTGAGCTTTATGTTGAATTGGCTAGAACCTCTAGTGAAATCACAGAATCACAGAGATTGGCAGGAGCCTCTGGGGGTTCTCTGGTCCAATCCACCTGCTCAAGCATGAAAATCCAAGACCATGTCCAGATAGCTGTTGAATATTTCCAAGGACAGAGATTGCACTACCTCCTTGGGCAATCTGCGTCACTGCTCTGTCACCCTCACAGTAAGAAGGTGTTTCATTATGTTCAGATGTAACCTCCTGTGTTTCAGTTTGTGCTCATTTCTTCTTGTTCTGGAGACAACTTGTCCAGAACTTGGCACTGGCTTTTTTATGACCTCCCTTCAGCTATTTATACACATTGGTGAGTTTTCCCTTGAGCCTTCTTCTGACTGAGCAGTCCCTTCTCTCAGCCTTTCCTCATATGAGAGATGCTCCAGTCTGTTAATCATCTTAACGACTCTTTGCTGACCTCTCTTCAGTAGCTCCATACAACTCTGATGTTGAGGAACTCAAAGCTGGTTATGTCTGTATACTATCCTTTGTGTTTGAGTTTTGCCAGGAGCCCCATGTTAATCCACACAGGCCTCCTGATATTTTTGCCCAGCTTCCTGCTTGTTTGGATGGACTGCTCTTGATCTTGAAGGAGGCAATGCTTGAATATTAACCAGCTTTCTTGGACCCCTTTTCTCTCTGGGGTCAATGGTCCATGTTTATTTCATGGTTGTGGTCATGTTTATTTCATCCAATGTTTATTTCAATGTTTATTTCATCCATGTTTATTTAACCCATCAGATGGTCCATGTTTATTTCACCCATCAGATGGTCCATGTTTATTTCATGACCACGATCCTGTAAAAGTGTCTATCTTCCATAATTTTTGAAATTAAACATATTTTTAAATAATAACCTTTGATTGCTTTTTCAGATTATCGGGTAGTTAGGTACTAAAGGAATATTGCCTATATAAAATTGATATTTTATTAAACCTGCTCTTCTCTCTGTTATTCACACTGTATATGTGTTTTAAAGAGGAACTCAGTGATTCAGACAGAACTAATTAGTGGCTTAATATCACATGAAATTCAATAGAGAGACCTTAGCTTTACACCACCATACACGAGATCAGAACTTGGCTTTTGGTATTTGTCATAAAGAGCAACTCAAATGGCAGTCTCATACCAACCTAATGTAAAGATAAAAAGCATTCATTCCAGTCCATGATTTCAAAACTAAAGCAGTGCACAGGGAAAGGTCATCATAATTAAAGGCATAATGTAAAAATGAAACTGTGAGCAAGTGTTTGTGCTTTTTCTCTATCTCAAGATTTATGTGATTGACTCTTAATTGGAGACCTAGGGTTTCATTTCACAGCTTGGGCAGACAGGCTATTAGATCTCAAATGAACAGGGAGAAAATAGCAATACTTTGTGTCTACGTAATAGAGAATAAAATAATTTTCAATCTTCTATGATGTTTAGTTAAAGGAAAAAAAGTTTAAAATACAGAAATTCAAGATAGTATTTAAATAGATGGCAAGCTGGATTAAAATAAGCTTTTGCTTTAACACACGTCCACATCATCACATATGGACGTTATCTGAATGGTTGGGTGGGTGGGTGAATGGATGGATGAAGGATGGATGGATGGGAAGCACTGATACTGCAGCAAACTGATGGTCCTTTCTAACTGCCCCCTTTTTTTTGACTACAAAATAGCTGCAGCCAAATTCTATTGTAGTCTTAAGCTTCTTTGGATACCTCTGAATGTGGAAATATAAATGATTGCTTAATTATACTTGGTAATTAACTGGAGCATGTTGAAAATCTCCAAGGCCTTCCTAGATTGCTTGCATCTCTGTCCACGTTGGCTGGAAAAGAAACTCTTTGCAACTATGTTGATTGCAACATACAAAAAAATCATAGTGGATAAGTTAATAAAATCCTAACATTGTGACATATTATGACATCCTAAAAGGTTTTACCATTCCTCTTTTTGCTTTTTTTTTTCTTTCTACATTTATTGGAAGCATGACTATGAGACATAACACATATGCTCTCAGAATGATTCTTCCTAGGTTATTACAGAAGAAGTGAAATACTAGCAGCTCCAGACTACATCAGTTGTAATGTAATGAGGACCTCACAGATCAGTTAGCCTGGAACAAATGGCTTCTTTTTCTTGCTTCTTTTATATATAAGTAACTTTTCAGCTCGGTAACTGAGCTTCTGGGCTTTTACTTTTAATGCTCTTCATTTGGTTTCTGAGGCTTCTATTTTCTCCTAGCATATTCCAAAGCCAGTAAGATAACAGCTCCCAGAAATGTAATGAGTAAACTTCTCAGCTTTGCATTTGCTGAACTGCAGTTGGGGATGCTCAACAGAATATTAAACCGTGGAGTTATTATTCCACTATATCATCTCCACTCTTCAGATGAGACACACACACACGCAAAAAAAGGCATATCAATGTGTCAACTGAACTGTGGGTGGATAAGCACAGCTAGATAGTGTGCAGCTGAAATCTAAATCCATCAATCAAATAAAATTAAAACCATAGTCAGCACCTTGTGTCATAATCTCTGTGAAGAGATAATCAAGCCATTTGCTTCAGGTGGCAAGAAGGCAAGTGTGCTTAAACAATGTTGTGTTATTGATCCAGTGCAATTCTGAAAACAGACCCTGCAATGTAACCCCTCCATCCTGATAAATTGCATTAGTAGATACACTTAGACCAGTGAGATTACCTTCTGCACCAGTAAAGTAATAGAAATAAAAAAATAAAATGACATCAAGGAAAATCACGAATTGGAAAATATAAAACTGGAATGTATATGGCTTCCAGCAGGGGAGTATCTGAATATGTCACCATCTTGAATGTAGCAAGTTCACACATTCCAGTAGAATAATGCTTTACAGATCTAGGAATTGAGGCCCAAATGTCCTCATCGGGCCATGTAGCAGGATACCCTCATCAAAAAACTGAACTGACTTTCTTAAAGACTAGGCTATACAGAGAACTCTTCTTTCAGTAACACCTTACTGACAGAAACAAGGAATTATAAGACACTGTAGGGATTTCTGATCATTGTAAGATAATATTAGTAAGCAAAAATCTTAACTACTTAATTTCACGTTCAAGTCAAAACATCAATAAACTAGAGCTGCCAAGAAATTCAGCAACTAACAACATGCATAGATACTCTCACATCTCTAGATTAAAATATGAATTGCAAGTAGGCTGGAAAAAAATGATGCCACACACAGCTCTGCTGAGTTACCTTGCTATATGAAAGGAGTAAATTGACAGAGCTTGGATAGGTTTTTTTATAGGGCTCTGCTACTTTATATAACATAAAGAATTGGCTTTTCAACTTCACTGACTTTATATTTTATTTATTCACTGACAATTTAGATCACTAAGCTCAAGGCATCATTGGACTTTCAGAGATTAAACTCTTCAATAAAAACTACTCACTTTCATATACTGTGCATTTGCAGCCATGAAGAACAGGAGTTAAAGATTTTTCTTATTGTAGTTAACTTTATGTAGGCATTTATTGTGCGTGGCATTATCATGAAGGGATAAATGGTTAAAATTTAATTTGGTCACTCATGACTGTAAGGGAAAGAATACATGAAGTCAACTATTTCTTTCAACTTCATAAGCTGAAAGTTTAGTTTTCATCTGAACAGAACCTGTCTTCTCATGCTTTCCATTTTACCTCTCCTTATTTTTGGAGACAGCAGGGACTGAAGTTCAGATGACCCCTCTTTTAAATTAGACCAGAGTTGCGCTTGCTTTGAGTTATCTAAATCGTAAGCAAAAAGCCCTATGGATAATATCGGCTTTGCTATTAAAGGTCAAAGTTGTGGAAGTCAGTGATGTCTGAACTATGACTTTAGGCCATTGGCTATTAGTAAACACTGAAACAGATGAAACTGAAAGGAAAGTGAGACATTAAATACTTTTAAAATGGCCCAGTAACCTTCAAGCGATTCCCGAAACTGTTGTTGTATTCTTCAAATCCCACATCCTTCCACCTTCCTATTTTTCCTTTCTAATATTTGATTTTAGAGATGTATCTTTCTGACCAAGAGGAAAGGGACCTTGAAGTCCAAGGGCTTCATTAGTACTGTCATTACGTGTCAAACTCATCATCACATTTATACCACTCTGCACGGACCTAATCTGAGGGAGAAGAGAGTTTCCGTGCAGTGACTCCAGAGCAGGTACTACATCCAAATCTTCTTGGGTTAAGAAATAAAATCCTGTGACTAAAATAAAGAGAAAACCATTGGAGGTGTGAGAGAGGTGTCAAGAGGAGGTATTCAGTGCAAGGTGAGGCAGTATGAGGAATTTGTCTCCCTCCTGTGCAGAAAGCCTCGGAGCTGGGCACAGGAGGATGCTGAGCATCTGTCTCCAGATGCAGTTCTCTGCAGATGCACAGACCCTGGGGACACAGAAAGAGCAGCTGTGGGGAGGCAATATGCTTCCCGATGCTATTTTTTTGCGTTGCCATTTGTAGTCCTGCTGATACTGGGGAGCTATTTAAACCCTCATCCTGTGTTTCACAAGAACACATTTGCAAGGAAAGTTCCCTTGCCATGGGCATTCTGGAGACCAGCACTGAAGCTTTCTATTAATTGAAATAATTCCTTTTTTTTCTGCCATCTTACTTACTGTTCTTCTCTACAGTTTCAAGCTCCTTCTATATCTGCCTCTTCTTCGAGCTCTTTCTTCCATTTATCAAGCCATATTGCTTGCTCTAAACTCTGCACATTAAGCAGTTTCCTCTGCAAAGGTAAATTTTTCTTATATGTTTGACAGAATAACTGAGGATGAACCTGTATGGTAAACACAGAGAAGACTAAGATCACATCCTTGTGGAAAAAGTTAAGCTCTTGGGTTTTGCTATCAGATAGATGAAAATGACGTAAATTGAATGAGCACTTTAGGCCTTCAAAATGCAGCGGAATGAGCAGAGTAAAAGACTGTGCATGAAACATTCATGTATGGGAGGTTTCACAGTAACACTGATGGCCCAGAGTCCTGTCCTTGATTCTCTTATGAACACACCAAATTAATGCAGATTTTTCTGTCTTAGATGATAATTTTCTCCAGGCAGTGGTCAGTCATGTCTTCTGTATTTAGATCTTTCATGAAATGACCTATCAAATATATAAGGCGGGATTAATATGGAATTTTTGTTTATTTTCAATTACAAATCCAATTATTTCAGCTTGTTGTGGACTTTTTGTCAATACAGTTGTTTGGAAGCCATGCTAAATACTGGAGTATACTTCTCTAATTAAATCAGATGATGTTGTCAGTTTTTAAGAAGAAATTTCTGCTGGTTTTGGTGGCTGAAACTGCTTAAAAATTACTCAGATGACAGGCCAGTGGAAAGTAATATTAATGAATTACTAAAGCTTCCAGCTAAGCTTTCTTCGGAGAGGAAAAGAAGGTAGTTTCTTTTCAGGATTTCTAATACTAGCTCTAAAATACCCATCATAATAGAATACAAGAGTGGATAGACCATTTCACTGATCCCATTTAACATTTTTTTCCTCTCTCTCTAGTATATTTTAGCTGGCATGCAGTACTCTATAGCTCCTTTTATTAGAATAATCTTACATAATATGCTAACTCTGGCAAAATAATGAATTGTATAAAAATAGTCTTACCTTGAATTGCTGAATGCAAGGTTGTGTAAGTCATTAAATTTGGAATGATTATTCTACCACAGGATCATCAGTGGCCACATGTGTTTCATACAAGTGACTGGCAAGATATTAATTCACTCTGTTAAGAAAAAGCCTCTAATGAGCTCTTAAAATTTTAATACCTGAACCGAATTCTGTGCACTGTACATCAGTTAAGAACAAAACTGTTAAACGTGGTGTCAAGAAAGTCTTCAAAAGAAAAGGAAACATGAGAACATGTGAAATAATTGGTTAATTCCCTCACAAGCTATTAAGGGGGAGGAAGAATTCCCCCTCCCCTCAGACTTGTGCAATTACAACAGCCCCTAGAGAACAGTAACTTGACCATACAGCCTCCCGAGGAGTTTACCTTTGGGAGATTCATCATTTAACAGCGAGGAAAGGAGAAGGTATGTATGAAAAATCAGAAGGAGCACAAAGGATGTGATGATTCAACAAAACTAAACTCACAGCTTTGCCTATTTACAGTAGGACTCTGTTCTTTATTTAATCACAATCTGTACAGCAAACTAGCATATGGGCTGGGGGCGAGGAGGGCATGATTTGGCAACTACTGACTAATTTGATATATAGCACATTTTCCCTATCTTCTCAATACGTATGAAACTGAGAATTATTTGAAAATTAATGAGGAGAGAACTGACCCCCCCCCCCTTTTTTTTTTTTTTCTTGCAAACCATGCAATTCACTGCACCTGGTTGGGGGAAAGGAGAGTGGAAAATAATTGCTAAATTCTTAAGGGCACATTTTTTCAACTCAGTAATCAGAAAGGAATATTATTAATCAATTACATCTAGTGCTAGAATGCATTAGTGTTATAGGAAAATAAGGGAAAGAAAAGTCTTGGAAAGATGGGAAAATCTTATAATCACATTTCTGGTTGATATTGACCAGTGTCCCTGTACTGATTTAGAGAGAGCTTCATGCTCTGGAGACTGCCTGACTCACTTTGTCAAAGTTCACTTCAGCTTCAAAATAAATGGAATTTTGGATTGGAAATAGAATTAAAATATTGTGAAGAACAGATTGAGAAAAAAAATCCATTTTGAATTTAAAAAAAAAAATTACAAAACCTTCTATTTTCAAAATTCCTATTTTCTGATGAGTCCAAAAAGCTGTTGGTATTTTTCTTCATCATTCTAAATTAGTTTTTCTAGTGAAATATTTGCAAAAACATTCTTGGAAGTCTTAGTTCAAGTCAAGACAAGTTTCCTGTCATGGCACTGAAAATACAATTTCATCTGGTGAAACTTGTACATTGTCTGTGCATTAGTCTTGGAATGAAGTGTGATATTCAAAATGCACAAAGGAAGTATGAGGAAAGGGATATTCTTGTGAACTAGGCGTCTCTGTGTTCTTAATATTTTGTTCTTCTATACATCAGTAAGGTAAAGGGTCTGGAGAAAATGTCTTATGAGGATAGCCTGGGGGACCTGGGGTTGTTTAGTCTGGAGGAGGCTGAAGGGAGACCTTATTGCTCTCTACAGCTGCCTGAAGGAAAGTTGGAGTGAGGTGGGTGTTGGTCTCTTCTCCCGGTGACCAGTGACGGTACAAGAGGAAATGGGCTTAATTTTCTCCAGGGGAGGTTTAGGTTGGATATTAGGAAAAATGTCTTTACTGAGAAGGGTTGCGAGGTCTTGGAACAGGCTGCTCAGGGACGGGGTGGAGTCACCATCCCTGGAGGGGTTCAGAAAACATCTGGATGTGGCACTGCAGGGCATGGCTTAGTGGTCCTGATAATGTTTAGTAAATATTTGGACTTGATGATCTTGAAGGTCATTTCCAACCTTAATGATGCTATGATTATATGAATTTCATAAACCAGCCTTAGATCTGTGTTATACATGTATCATAGAAAAAAAAATAGAGATGAAAAGGTATTATAATCAGCCACTTTGTTAACATGCTTTAAAAATAGACCTCTTTGTACCATTTTGTGTAGACTGGATTTAA
>JAAGNO010012665.1:65145-95885 GCA_033439905.1 Ceryle rudis | reverse complement strand
TGTACCATTTTGTGTAGACTGGATTTAAAAAAAAAAATCCATACAATGATTGGAAATTATTATTTCCCAATTATATATTAATAATCAATAATTCAAAGCTTAACAAAGGGAATACATTATGGCTAGTCTGCTTATGGCATATTCTCTGACATGTACAACTTCTAGTATCCACACATAATTCTTCCACTTTTGTTAATATATTACATTTCCTAGGGACAAGTATTCCATAAGCTTTTATCACCAAGTTGTTGATCTGATCTTCAATGCACTTTTTTTTTCTTTTTTCATAGCTTTTTTTATATTATTCCTTGTTAAGTTCATAGAATCATAGAATACCAGATTGGAAGGGATTTTAACAATCATCTAGTCCAATCTTTTGAGGTAAACTGTATATATATATGTAGTTTAAATGAGCTGGCCCAGCACCCTGTCAAGCAGAGTCTTAAAACCCCAGTGTAGGGGAATCCATCACTTCCCTTGGGAGATTATTCTAAAGTTTATTAGAGCTACTCTAAATAATTTCATTCTTTTCTCAAGATTTAAATGTTTATAGGCTATTGTATACACCTGCATCTTTTGGCTGAAATAAAGAAGAAAATAAGATAAGGGGGGAAGAGGGTGTGTTATTAAATATGATTGCCATTTTCATAAATGTAGAAGGACTTGTGGTCAGTCTGATGTAAAATGAGACTGGATCTACACAGTATAAATTGTTGCCTGATTGTTGTACTGTTGTGGACTAAAGCTAGATAGAAAATAACATTTCCATTTGAAATATGCAATGTACTTTCTGTTTCAAAAGCTTTTGATTCCCTAGTTTTGTTTGAAATTTTGCTTGTGGTGTCATCTGAGGAAAGAAATATCCGTCTGCTGGTTTGGGCTGGAACAGAATTAATTTCCTTCATAGTAGTTTATGTGGGGCTATGCTTTGGATTTGTTCTGAAAACAGTTCTGATAATACAGGGAGGGCCAAGGACTTTTCTGCTTCTCATGCTGCCCCACCAGTGAGTAGGCTGGGGATGCACAAGAAGTCTGGAGGGGACACAGCTGGGACAGCTGACCCCAGCTGACCGAAGGGGTGTCTTGTCCCATATGATGTCACATTCAGCATATAAAACTGGGGAAAATAAAAGGAAAGGGGGATGTTTGGAGTGATGGCATTTGTCTTCCCAGGTCACAGTTACGTGTGATGGATCCCAGCTGTCCTGGAGATGGTTGAACACCTGCCTGCCAATGGAAAATGATGAATTATTCCTTATTTGCTTTGCTTGTACTCACAGCTTTTGCTTTATCTGTTAAACTATCTTTACTTCAATCCACAAGTTTTCTCACTTTTATCCTTCTGATTCTCATCCCACTGAGAAAGAGTGAGTGAGCAGCTCAGTGGGGCTGAGCTGCCTCCTGGTGTTAATCTACAACAGTTAAGACTGAAAACTGAGCAATTGTTGGCATGGTGAATCCAGATTAAGATTGCTTTTCCCAAATCAGACTCAAGAAGAGCACAAACCTTGATTTTCTACACCACAAAACCTATTTTCAGTCCAACTATCCATTTTTAGTGTGAGGGTTTTCTTACATCAGAAAATCTATTTTTTTTTTTAGGCCTGGAACATTTTCCAGAAACAGCCTTCTTTGGCTATTTGTTTTACTTTATTTGAATTATTTTTCAAATCAAATAACATCATTTCTGAGGTTTTTGTTGATTGTTTTCTTTTGTTCATTTTTTGTTTGTTTGTTCATTTTTTTCAAGTGGAAGACAAGGACACCTTTCACTAGACCAGGCTGCCTAAGGCTCCATCCAAGCAGGCCTTGAACATTTCCAGGGGTGGGTCAACTACAACCATTCTGGTCAATCTGTTCTGGTGCCTCACCACCCTCATGGTGAACTTTTTCCTTATATTTGAAGTCAGGTTGAACAGGGCTCTAAGCAACCTAATCTAGTTAGAGATGTCTCTTTAACAGGACTTACAGTTGGCTTTCTGGGCTGCAAGCACACATTGCTGGGTCATGTTGAGCTTCATGTTCAACTAGTCTAAGTTCAGGGCTGTTTCATGTTGTGTCACCTGCACCTGAAATGAAGTGTACACTTTCAGGCAGGGATCAACATCTTTTACACCTTGCACCAAGACAGCATGGAGTTTTGTAAAGCCTGCTCACTATGCCTGAAACAAAGTACGGGATTCATGTGCATGGTAAAGAACTGACCCCCATGGCATGGGCTGCAGGCTAGCCTAGCTGTAATCAAAGGCATCTCTTCCTCTGTGCTTTTTGGCAGGCTTTTTGGGACAGGCCATCTATTAAGTGCAATGCTGCCAATCACTAGCAAAATAAAACACAAAAAAGTTACTGTTTTACTAAAGCATCAGTTCAAATAGAAAAGTTGGGAAGACATGGATGCATGGCTGTCAGTCACAAGCCATCAGAACTCCAGTCCCATCTTCCTATTTATTTCTGAGGTGCTTATGCATTGTATGATTCCACTCAAACTCAGGGAAGCCACCTTTAAGGGAACAGAAGATTTCTAGAAAAACAGAGACTGCAAAAACTGCTTTCAATGACTGAGAATAAAAACAAAAACATGTTTGGCAACACTCCAGAAATGCTTGTGTTTAAGTGGAACTGGAGGAAAGCCAAAAAGTGTGGCAGCTTTGCTCTGACTGCAAATATTATCACACAGCTCTCATTGAAATGTGATAAAAGACAAAGCCATACTCAAGGGTGCAAAGACATCATCTTATTGCACACAGGCTGTGATTCTGTCCGGTTTCCCCAGCAAAAAGCAGAAACTACTGTTTTGACTGTACATTGGTTTAGAAAAAAACCTGAAATCTTTCTCACTGACATTATATCTTGGCTATTTCTTACCACAGCTTTGTCCTTCAAAGCGTCCATCTGCCCCAACTTTGAGAAGCGCAGTTAGTCCAGCTTGTCAGTGCTGAGCATTAGATCTGATAACCTGTATTCAGCTCTCATTTTTTGCCTAACACTTGAAAACTGGATTAAATGCCCTCTTAGTTCATAGCCTGTGTGCTCAGCATGTTTCAAGATAGGCTATCAGCATTAAATCTCGGTAAAACTATTACTAACAAATCCTCAGAAGAACAAATAATACTTTTTCTCTCTGCTTTTTAATATGTGTGACTATATTCATGCCTTTCTGACAGCAATTACTTCATTCATCCAGGTTCGAGATGCTATTCCTAACGGAATCAGTAGAAACTAAACCCAGTCAACTGAGGGCAGAATTGCTCCAAATTGCCTTAGTCTCAGATTGAACCAAACTCACCTATCATTTGTGTTTCACAGTCAGGTGGCCCTGTTTCCTAGCACTGCAATCAGAAAACTATTGACCAGCAACAATATAAGTTTCACTTCATATTACTAAAATGAACAACCCCTGCAGTGAAGGGGCTTTTTCATAAATTTCAGATGATTCAGTGAAGTAAGAATCCTGAATTTAAAGACGAGGAGCTTACGCATGAAGATGTCAAGTAACCTGTGAGAATTAACTATCGTTCAGCTTTCCAAAACCCTTTTTGTTTGGTTTTTTTTTTCAATAGTGAGTTTTACTGAGTATATATCCTGGTTTACCATATTGGCAGCTGTTTAGGAGACTCCGGTACCTTCTTTTCTGCTCATATTAATTTTCTTGTGTGGGATGGGTCACACCTAAGTGTACACCTGTAGCATCAGTTGGTTGCTTTTCTCTCCTCCATAGTAAACCACTTTTTTTGAGATAGCCTCAGTTTCCATTTATTTATTCATTTATTTGTTTTTAAGCTTGTGAGGAAGTCATTCCCAGACACATAAATTTTATAAGGTCAAAGGCAGGTGAGACAAATCCCAGGATGACTCTATTTGCCATTCATGAAATCAAAAACTTTCTCCAACTTTTCTTTCTGTTGTGGCTTTAAGAGATCCAAATCAGCAAGTAAGACACGGTCCTTAAATTCGAAACTATGTGTTACTCAGTATAATAGGACACAACTTGTATGTATCTCATGCTGCACAGCAATTAGAAAAAAAATTAATTTTGGGGGCAGGAAAAAGTCAAACCCAAAATGTTTAAGACAGTAATTTTTAAGCCCCACTGATCTGTGTACATTTCAGTGCACTACCCTCGGTGCAGAAATCTTTGTCACATATTTTAACATGGAGATGCTGCAGGTTGTTATTTCCTTCTACGTTGTGTGTTAGTTCTATGGTGATCTAGTAGTTACCTAGGAAACAGATTTAGGCAGGAAATATTGGTGGTCATGTAAGGACTGATTGGGATTTTTGGGTTTGGGGTGGAATTTTTTTTCACATTGCAGAGGTTGAAAAGAATTCTGTATTGTTCAGTGTTGAAGAATTTACAGAATTACTTACTGGCTTTCTTATTAGTTTAGCTATATGATGGTATACTAAAACTGAAGTCATAATAGGAGAAAAAGGCTTTTAAAGACTCTGAATAAACTGTACTACTATGTACAAATATTAAGCTGCTCCTTTATCAACACTCAGCCGATGATACTGATTTATTCTTGCCATGAATATTTATAATATCACAAACTTCCTTGCAGCTTTGGTTGATCTATTAATAAAAATCGGGGATTCCTATTATAAACACACACAGGTGACAGAGATTCAGCTCTCCATCTGTGTTACATGAAATTCTGGTGATTTCAGCACATCTATTTAGGCCACAATGAGCAAGATCTTCTCAAAGAAATGTACACATTATCCTGTGCTATGTGGCTTGATATAGAAATCATTCCTATTGTACCTGATTCAGATAAACTAAAAATCTCACGCTATCAAAGGCTGTTCTAATGATTAATAGGATGTTGGACATGAAAATTTCAGGGGGGAAATACAGTGTCTTTTAGATATTAAAGGAAAGAGTGCATCTAGTGCATGTCTGTTTGCTTTCAAAAAGATAAAAATATATATTAATTCATCAAAATTTTGCAATTAAAAAAATAGCAGATCTGTTAGCACTAGGAAAAGTGAAGCACGGTATTAATTTGTAGTAAGATTTCTTAGTGCATAAGTTTACAAACTCAAGATTTCACAAAAACTTTTTCTTTAAAAAATATTTTTACCCTGCTTGGCTATCTACTTTCATAAACTCCGTACCTGAAATCAGTCTGGTTAATGTGCCTGTAATGCATTAAGAAACCATTCTAAGGAACACAGTTGCTATAATTTAAATTCAGTAAATTCCTGAAATAGCTTCCTAAAAATGCTAGTGAATCAAAGCAGAAAGGCTAAAAAAGTGTATTGTCATATGTTTAAAAACCTGTACATAGATTTTACATACTTTATTACTTTCCAACAGTGTGGCTGTGCAAAATGTATGGCAATAAAAATATATGATCCAGGCCCTATAATCACTAGTTGGAATTTCAAATATTGCAAGAAATGACTGTTGTGCTCACCCGAAAATATTGAAAATGTTGGTTCAAATTTTCTACTTCTTCCCTTTTTTAACATTTGTTTTGACATCTGGGAGATTTCACACAGCTCTAGTGGACATTCTAATGGATTTACTTCCATTTTTCTCCTGTGTCAGCTTTTTATAAGTTTAACTAATAAGTTTTGAATAAAAATTTCCAAGTGTGGTGTCTATATGGTATTATTTGATTTTCTTAGAATGATCTTGAGATACTTCTGGTGGTTTTAGACTTATGTTGAAATGTTAGGACTTATTGAAAACTATAAATTCAGGGACTGCACATTTATTTTGGTCTGTAGATCTCAGGTGAGATGTAAAACAATCTTGTATTATGAAAAGAAGATCAGTTAGGAGTTTATGTAAGTTATGACTATTTCAAAACCTATGCAGGAGAAAACCTCACATGTATTTCTTAGAAAAGAAGCTTACATATATTTGGTGGTACAAAGAACTTGCTTAATACAATCTTTGGTATACATTTGATAGCGACTGAAAATGAAGGATAACCTTTTTATTTTTATATAGTACATCTTGGTTTAATTTAGGCTGAATCTCCAATTCTTAGTTCTGTTGTACTTCTGATTATACAATCCGGATGTTTTTTATCCCTAGATGTCCACACTACAGGACTGTGAATTATCTTCTTTAACCTCTGATGTGTAAATTTGGTTCACAAAAAGTAACTGTTAGATTTCTTCTGTAGTAAACTGTTACAGCTATTTCACCTTTCATGCCTCCAATTTCCTTAAAAGCACCAAGATAATGAAATGCAGAGAAACTAAGAACAAAACTAGTGTGAGTGCAACATCACTCGTAAAACATATAAAGGACAGGAAATAAATGACTGTTCTTTTTAGTACAACATTACCTTGGTCTTATGCCATATACACTTTCTCTTTGATATAAACCATTGTGTTTTACCATTTATTATTACAGCCACATGTATACAGAACAATAAGCACATTTAAATTTTTTTTTTTCTTGGTGATTTTAAGGTTTTTTCCATTTTAAATAGTGGAATCCTTTTGCATTTACAATTACATACATATGCTGTGCACATGCACCACACCCACTAGAAAGATCAGCTGTGTGCTTTTGGGAGGTTTTTGGTTGGGATTTTTTTTGAGTTAAAAGGAAATAATTTTTTTGGACCAGAGTACACTGTTTATCACTTACATGGAAAGGAGTAGAGTTCCTCACATTTGGCTCTAGCACTCCAAAAGCAGCAAGGCTGGGTAAGGCACTGTGTGTGCCAGCCACTCCTTTTTGTCCTCCCCAGCACACTCTCTCACAACACAGAGTCACAGATATCATTTGTGTGTCTTGCTCAGATCTCTTATGTTGCAGTTTTCCCTGTCCAGGTAAACCTGGAATAAATTTTGTTCATTGTACTTTCAATCCAGAGAATCTGCCCCTATCGCCAAAGCCACTAAGACAATCACAGTGTGGTGTCTAGTAGCATTAACAAAAACAACAACCAACCAACCAAACAAACAAAAAAAACCCCCAAAACTAAAATTTTGTCAACTTAATTCCATCCATCAGATAATTTTGAAAGTATTTCCATTTTTCAGTCTGACATTTCTTTTAACTGAAAGACAGAATGTCATTTCCACTTTTCCATTCATTCCCCTCTCCCGTCCTCTTCTCCTCTTCCCTTCCCCTCGCGATTCATGTGTAGAAACAGATTTGGAACTAAAGGTCAAAAGGGTAAGTATTGGACATATCTGAATTTAATTTAACTGCTGCTATCTTTCCCGTGGAGAGGAGAGTAATGATTTTTGTATATTAAATTAAGTTGTTGGGGTTTGGGATTTGTTTTACAATGGTTTGTCTTTTAAAGGAAGAATCAAATAAGACCTGATGTTTTAGTCCATGTTAACACATGTTTTCAGACAATAATTAAAATATGTCCTTTCATATTACATTCTGCAGGAGAATAACATTTGTTTTCTATTTTTGTTACCGGTAAAACCTATTATACAGAAAAAAAAATAACATTAATTACAATTAGACATACCACACCTGAAGTTTTAGTTCATTACTGCAGGCTTCCACAAATATATAATGGATTGAACTGCATTTACTCCAACATTAGTCTTTTGTACGAAACTCTGTTTATCTGTTAACAATAAATTTAACAATGTAAGAAAGACTACAGCCTAGAACGCTACACACTGTAAGATAAGGAAATAATTTGCTCAGGTGCATGTGTTGAAAATAACCCAAAATATGAATTGACTGAAGTATTTCCGTGATTCAGCTCTACAAAAGACATTGTTACTAGAAAGAAAATGTTTTCATTTTATAAACGGCATATAGTGGCAAGAAATCAACAGTTACAGCTGCTGAAAATCAGATCACATCAAATATACCATCACTTCATATGTCTTCAGAAAAGACATTTTCATTGACTTGTGCAGTTCTGGGAACAAAATAGACCCTGATCTCCTCTGGACGTTACTTTGGACCTTGAACAGCAGTACTGAAAAGTGACATTAAGTGCTGTGGAATTCATAAACTTAATCTTACATATTCCCTAAAAGACCTTGGGGTATAGATAGTTTTATTGCTACCTTGTAAAATATCAGGAAGCATATCTGATTAGAAGGTGAGAAAAAAATAAGTGTTCCAGAATATCTCTGGATTACCACCTCTTAAATTGTCCTAATTGTGGCAGAAAGGAGATATGTGCTGGGATACAGGCATGTCTGTTTAAATCTGTGCTTACTATCTGTCTATCTATCTAGACATCTACCTACCTAGCCCCTACAAGGTACAACCTGTACTCAGTTTTTACAGCAGTTTCACAGAGGCTGTCATACCTACATCTTTATGGAATACTCATCCACGTTTCAGGCTTGGGCTAGTGCACAGAGTCTTGGTATAATGGAAAAATATGTGGTTTGGAAGACCGTATAGGAAAATGTTGACTGAAAGTGATGGAGAAGAAACTAGGAATTCCTAGATAAAGTAGGAATAATTGATGTCTTTGCATCAGTTCCTAAGAAAATGGATGATAATTTAAAAAAAAAATATAGATATAAATATTATTTTTAGGAACGGGAAGAAAAAGCTCTCTGACATTTTTGTTTTCCTGCTTAGTTCCTGACATAGCAACTGCTATAAAAATGAAAAGTTCAGTGACTGAAAGAATGTGTCTAATTACTACAGAAACTATCACTATCAGAAGCCACACAGACATCACTCTTTCTGATAGGTATATTAGAAGTGTAGATGTATTGTCTTTCTGCGAATACTGAAAGGCAAAAATCTTTCAGAGTTCTGATACTATCTCTTGGTAGCTTTACTTATTTTGTGTTATTGTGTGTTTTTGAAGTCGTGTTTGATCAGGGTATCTAAGTGTTGGGGTTTTTTTTTTTTAGTTTTAGGTGGTTTTTTTGTTATGGGTATGGTTGGACTCTGTGATCTAGGAGGTCCTTTCCAACCATGAATATTCTGTGATACTCTGTGATACTTCCTTGAGTAAACTTTCTTTTCCTCTCATAGCCGCTCTCAGTCCTAGAAGAATTTTTTTTTGTTATTCCCTGGCTAATTAAAGCTCTCTTGAGATTTAACCTAATTTTTATTTTGTTCTTTTCTGCTTTTACTTGTCTTTAATAAAACGTCCTGGTTTTCACTTACGATAGGTTTCCTTTTGGTGTTTGAAGTAATTTAGAAGTTTGAGTCGACTGTGTAGTTCTCCTGCTTCCCTCTATGTGTGTTTCTACAACATTTTTTGATGAGTTACCAGTATAGTCCTTGTTGCATTCTACTGTAATATTTACACCAAGTTCTCAATTTATTTATTTTGGTTTGGGTTTTTTAATCAAATTTAGAAGGATTTAAGAATGCCGGTATGGGCAATTCAAAACAGCCATCTAGCCCTGCTTCCTGTCAGCAAGCATCATGTGATAGTCACTCATAATATTATCCTTGAATAGAACAACCTTTTGTTTTGGTGAGCTACATCTGTGGAGATTTTCAAGACCTATCTGTACAAAGCCCTAAGCAACCTCATCTGAATTCTGCACTGACCCAGTTTTGAGCACCTCCTGCAGTCCCTGTCACCCTAATGACTCTGTGATGCTGTGATTTCCTGAGTGAGGGCAATACTCTGCAACTTCTCACTCTCCATTCTTTCCTTATCTTCTGATTTTATTTTTTTTTTTTAAGTCACAAAAGAACTCCAGAGCTTGCTGCTTAGTCAGATTTCCCAGTCCTCCAAATTCCTCAGTAATCATAGTTCTCCACTTTCTTATGCTCTAAGTGGTGCTCAAAAAAATATTTTCTGTAATTAATCAGCATGATTTGATGATCTGAAAAGACCAATGCTAACTTTGTTCTCCTTTCATCATTACTAGGAGCCTTTCCGGATGTCTGTCCCTCCTTTGTTTGAGAGTCAGGAAAAACATTTAAGTGAATATCTCCTTTTTTATTTTCCATTACTTTATTTGCACTGATAGAGTGCTTGTCAAATTAACTTCATTTGTTTGCTCATTAATTTTAGATTTCACTTGCACTTATCTTGCATTTCCTTAAACTCATTTGACTGCAATTATGGAGGGGAAAAAAAAAAAGACATGTATTTTTGACAAAAGTAACCACAACATTAAGTTACCATGGCTTCCTGTAGCAAGCAGCAAATTTGGTGATTTTTTTTTTTTAAACACTGTTTTTTAAGAACAAATAAAAAAAAAATTAGGTATCATAAGGAATCAGGTCCATATTATTCAGGGAGACTGAAAAATGTCCAGCATAAATCTGTTGATAGCAATATGAAAAACCAGTTCAAGCATTAAAAATGGCCCAAGACAGGCTTCTTCTTAGGAATCTATCACTCAAATTTAATTAGGTCTTGATTGTGTAAATTTATCAAACACCTTGGGGAAATATATACAGAATTTAATATCGTTTCATATCCTGACAGGGAGTTTCAAACAGATATCTCAAAAAAAGCATATTAGAAATATCTTCTTCACCAAATGTATCTAATTTATGTAGAACAAGTACCTGTAGGTATTCAATTCTTGTAAAACTATCATAATTGTCTCCAGTATTGTTGCTCTCATCATGAAAGGATTTTTCAAGAGGAAGTATCATGTGCAAGTTATTGTGATATGGTTCACAAAGGTTTTTCTCTTTCTGCTATTAAAATATCCACAAATTTTCACCACCTTCTCTTTAGTGAAACACTATAGAAGTCCAGAACAGGACATTTTCAAACTGCACAACTGTACAGAGTCTTTTTTTTTTTTTTTAATGTTTTATTCACCAGAAACCACTGCAAATCCATGATAAAGAACTTGTCCTTTCTTGCCCCCCTCACATAGATTGGTCATCCTCATGTACAACCAGTACCCAAGCAATGTGCTTTACAGGACAGACATGGGTTTTTTCATTGCTGCTGGTGGTGTTTTTCCCCTGCTTATTTTAATTCATTAACATAACATGAGCAGAAATGCTGAAACAGCACTCCATATACCTTCTCAGTTCAAGTTATACTTGAATACTGGAAACAAAAGTACTCTCCCAGAAAAATATTGGGCCTGATGCTCCTCTTGCGTATCAGAAATAAAATTAAGAAAAATTGGAAGTAAATAATTTCTTATGTATTTGGTTCTTGGGAAAAGTTTGTTTGTTTGGTTGGTTTTTTTACCTTAAATATCTCTTTGCTTTTCTTAATTTAATACCTTATAAGTTCTGAGATTCGATGAAATTTAGGGGTATCTTCACTATTTAGAATGCAACCACGTGTACTCCCCAAAAAAAGAAATTTAATGACCAAAATAAAGATAACTGCTATCTGAGATCTTATCATAGTTCTAATCAACTGGTTGGGTTTATTTTCTCTGTTGGGTGTTGATACTCTTCTAGGTCATTTTCTTCCCAAATTTTCTTCTTCTAAGGGCTGCTGGAATCTTCTATCTTCCTTCTTCCTTTCCAACTCATCTAACATTTACAGCAATTACTAGAGCCTTGAGGCTCATTTTGACTGCACCTGATTGCTGAATTTGGGACACTGGGCTCAAATTGTAGAACAAATATACCCCTTATTTTTATCTTGGCAGAGAAGACTCCCAGGTATTCTCCATAAACATTCTCCTTCCCAGTGTTTGCAGCTGGGCAGAAAGTGGTACGAGGAGATGGGTTCAACAAAGCACCTTCATATTAGAGACACAGCAAAAACTTATCCCTATTAATAACCAGCTCCATGTGTATCACATATTCTTCTGTTCACTTCAACTCCCCTTAACTCCACCTTATATATTTAATCTTTTTTGGGGGGGGCAGGGGGGAGTGGTGTTCCCCTTCATGTCACCCACTGCTTACATTCTACAGGACATAGTATTATAGGAGCCAGGAACACAGTTATTATAAGACTTAGGCAGGATGTTCCACAGTGTACCATTAACATTTTACCACAGGGCTTCTCCTCTGGCCAGCAGCACCTTCCTCCTGAATATACTCAGGTCACTCATCTGGAGCAGGCATTCAGTTGAAAACAGAGGGTTCTTAATGCAGAGGAAAGCTTTAAATATCGGTCCCGTTCAAAAAGGCAAACTAGCATTCCTAAACTGTGACAAGGAGAGTTTCATCAGACACAGAGGACACATTTTTCCCCACCCTGATGTTTGCTCTTCTACTAAGAGCAAGTAGAGGTAGCACACTGTGCCTTAAAACTTTTTGTCTTCTCTTAAGATCTACATCAGAAATGACTCCAAGTACTATAACATCATGGGTGATTCCTTTTCACAGGAATTATTGGAGAGAAAGTATCTTTCTTTGTGAAGTAGATTGCACTCATTAAGACCATTTGGTATTTTCCCCTCATTGGTATTTATTGACATTTCATAGACACTCATAATAATAACTCACAATCCATAAGAATGTCATCAATCTAAAAAAAAAAAAAGGTGAAAAGGTTCACATTATCCTCTCACTTTTTGTTACATTCTTTGCTGCCAAAAATCTTTCCTGTTTCTTCCAGAAGTAGAAGGAACACCCCATTACATGTCTGTGAAGCAGAATAAGTCTGTGATGTTATGTCTGCAATTTCATGATACTGGTCCTACTACCTCAATGAGGTGGAAGTCCTTGCCCCATTGGAAGCTCTAAATCCAGTCTGGATACTGGTTAAAGGCTTTTTGCTCTCAGGGGAAAAATGATTTGGTGTCTTGAGTTGCTTAGCTGTAGGTACATTGCTGCGAGCAGGTTCTGCATTTTCTACTTGTTCCTACCCACATTATTTTCCAACTAGAGATTTCTATTTTCATTTCTACATTCACAGTTCATTTGCACTTGATCCTCTTGAGATTGTTTTTCTTGAGCAGGCATTTTTGTAAAAGTGCAGAGAATGAATTAAATCCAGTTGTCCACTGGACTCTGGATTGTGTATTCTCTAAAAAGCACTTTATAGTCATGGACCCTTTTTTCCTGTCAATTAGCTCCTGAATTCTCGTCCCCATGCTTACTCCATAGTTTGTGCTCCTCTACAAATAAGAATTGTGGTGCTTTTTTTTGGATTTGGGTTTTTGGTGGGTTTTGTGGGTGGGTTTTTTTTTTTTTTTTTTTTTATCTGAAGAGTACATTAATGGTATTTGTGTTTCAAATATGCCATATCCCTTCACTAGTCTCTTGAGACACAGCACAAGACTGAATTACCCTGAACTGTCGTTCTGTCTCCTGACAGGTCTACTTGAAAAGCAGCTTGCCTCAAGCTGAATTCATTGTTATTTCACTTATCTCCAACTCAGCAAGAGACAGTTTTACAAATCTCTAACATAAGGCATGAAATGGAATTCAACATCAACACTGATTTTCTTCTTTTTATTTGGCTCTGGTCAAATGAATGTAGGCTAGTAGATTGCTAATACAGAGTGAGCATTTTGGGGTGTTTTCTTGGAATGTTATAATCACTTGCCATGTGAGACAAGCAGTAATCTCACAGAGAATCAGTTCTCCCTTATTTATTTATCTTTCCCTGTATATTCAAAATACAATCTTGGAGGTGAAGCAGTATGAAAGTTGATAACATTTACTGAGGTGAGACAAATTAATGTCTTTTTTTGATCATTATAGTTCTAATACACTAGTGCTAATAAGTATTATTTAAATAAGTGTGCAATTGGCTTAAGACCACTGAAAGACATTCCATTTTTGCAAGGCAGAATGTTCCACTGAAATTTCCAGAGCACAGGGATGTTCTCAGACACATTTTCCTAATTATCATGCGGTGGGCAGTAATCAACTTCCACTCATGGATTGGCTCCCACCTATACACTTATGTGAAAAGAAGCCAAGGTTTTTAAGGATACATCTATATTAGTAATATACATGTGACCAGGGCCTCACTGACACAATCATTTAAATAATAATAATATAATAAGGGTGGTCCTTACTGCAGATCATCTACTGCCACAAACAGTAAGTAGGGTCAAGTCAGGACTTATGCTGAGCACCTTTGGACAAGAAGACCATTCCCTTGCAGTGGTTTGAGTATGGCCACCCCTCTGCTCCTTCAGGAAGTGTATTTAACTTTTCAAATGTGAGCTCTACCATTTGTCCTCACAGCTAAAGAAGGTCATTTGTCTCTATTTTTAGTAGCAATAGCGCAGTCAAGAAGAGCTGCTTCCATCAGGGGAACAGAGCTTTCAGGCCTGACTTGGCACAGCCCACCTACTTGTCATGAATACAGCCCCAAACACTCAGAATACTCTTATCCACTGAGTAAGGCTTAGCTAAAGCAGCACTAAATACCACTTTTTTTTTTTCCACAGAAAAAATCCTCTTCCTTTGCACCACTTCTGTCTCCTTCAGTTGAAGGTTGTCTGCTGGAGAAATAATTGGGGTAATGATATGAGGTCCTAGCCCTGTCCCAATCCATGGCACAGCTCTCAAGGCTATGTCTGCATCAGTACATCAAAATGGGCTAGAAGCCATTCAGTGGCTGGGTGGATAGGAGGAGTTCAGCACACCTTCATATGGTGTATATACGCAAGTAAATATATATATGGTGTATTTACACAAATCTGGGAAATAAAAAACTCAAATCAGAGTCAGGAGTGGGACAAAGCCATCCTTTTATTAAAATAGATTTTTTTCTTTCAACTATAAATGCTTGTCGTTTCTGAGAGAAAATTTGGCAGTTAGACTGGAAGGAACTCTCCATTAAAGCCAATGAGCAGTTCTTTCAGGGGATAACTTTAGCAACAGTGGCTGAGGTCAAAATGCTAAGTTCAAGTTTGAAACAGTGGTATTTTCCAGCACTGTAGCAGAACAAGAGTCTGGTTACTGAGACTTGCAGTACTAGATCCTTAGTGTCCTTTCACAATTACCAAGGCACGGTAAGTTTTTCTATTATTTCCTTTTTCATTTCATCAAAAAGACCAGATCAAGTGCAACTTGCTATTGTAGGGATTTTTAATCAAATGCAATTATATAATTAATGATACAATACTAAGCCATGGCAGTCCAATTACCATTGATGAACATTTCTCCAGGGGTCTCTAGCTCTTCATAGAGGAGACTGACAGAGAATGGATTCCTAATAGGCAGTTCAGAGCCCCTTGGGCTGTGTCATGGACAAATAGAATTTCACATGCTTGTACTGCTCTTGTCTTATTCTAACAGCTCCCCTCCTAGCCATACTAAATGAGTTAGGCTTATTCTGTTGATGCCAACTAAGAGTTCTGCATGAATGCTGTTAGCAGCAAATGCAAATGTTGGAATGCGGCAGTGCTAACACACCACGTTTTCCTCTAGCACCAGCAAATTTCAGGATAGGAAATTTCACTATAGTTAACACTGTTCAAATTTAGATTAACCACTCTTTTGGTCAGATATGAAATAAATGAATTTAGGGTTAAGCAGTCACTAACCTATACTCATACAGCTTGAAAGTGGTTTACAAAAATTAAAAGTTGCTTTGTAATAAGTATGTGAGAGATAATGTCTCTTCCTCTCAGATAAATTCTTCTAAGAAACCCCTCAGATTCATATCTCACATGTAGTAGTTTAAGAGTCATGCGGAGACAGAAAGAAAGAGCAACGTGAAGGAAAAAATAAAAAGGAAAATGATCTAAAAGTAACTGACTACATATAAACACTCTCCTCTCAAATAATAGAATAACACAGAACATAGTGATAAAAACTAAAGCATTTTAAATTGATGTCTTTTCATGGCACAGCCAGTCATAGTCCCTGAATGCCATGGCTCATAGTATTGCTACAAGGGTGGTTGGGGAAGAGAACGGGGAAACACCACCAGGAAAAAAAAAAAAAAAGTTTTATAGAGCTATAGGTGTTGGGTGAGGACAAACAAGGCCAAGTGCAAGGTCCTGCACATGGGTCAGGGAAGTGCCAAGCAGAAATACAGGCTGGGTGGAGTATGAATAGAGGGTAGTCCTGAGGAGAAAGACTTGGAGTGCTGGTTGATGAAAAGCTGAACATGAGCCAACAATGTGTGAGTGCAGCCCAGAAAGTCAACAGTATCAAGAGAAGTGTGGCCAGCAGGCCAATGGAGGTGATTCTGCCCCTCCACTCTGCTCTTGTGAGACCCCATCTGGAGTACTGTGTCCAGTTCTGGAGCCCCCAGCACAAGAAGGACATGGACCTGTTAGAACAGGTCCAGAAAACCTGTTAGAGCAGGTCTAGAGGAAGGTCATGAAGATGATCAGCGGGCCAGAACACCTCTTCTGTGAGGACAGGCTGAGAGAGTTGGGGTTGTGAGAAGCCTCTGGGAAGACCTTATTGCATCCTTCCCGTATTTTCAGAGGACCTACGAGAAAGCTGAGGAAGGACTTACAGTAACAGGACAAGAGCTAATGGCTTCAAACTGGGAGAGGGTAGATTTGATTAGAAATTAGGAAGAAGCTCTTCTCTGTGAAGGTGGTGAGACACTGGAACAGGTTGCTTAGAGAGGTTATGGATGCCTCCACCCTGGAAGTGTTCAAGGCCAGGCTGGATGGGGCTTTGAGCAACCTAGTCTAGTGGGAGGTGTCCCTGCCCATGACAGTGGGGTTGGAACTTGGTGATCTTTAAGGTTGCTTCCAATCCAAAACATTCTATGATTCTTTTATACATATTCTTCTTGATCTCAAGACAGGTTACAGATACTCTGGTAATGAAGAAAGAAGTGTGCAGAGTGGCACAGCTTAAAATGCTGATCAGCTCTCACTACATTAGTGCTAGTGAGAGAAACTAGAGTCACATTACTGCTCTCCAGGAAGTCTCCATACTCCTGCTAAGGACGCAAAGCCACCAAGAATGAAACCACATGATCAAGCAAAAAAAAATCCTTTGGGGGGAAATAATTAAAAAAATGTATATATAGGTAATTTAATCATAAATTAACTTCTAGAATTATTCATGGAGGGTAATACCCTTGACTACATTCTGTCTTTAACATCCTTACATATTATGCTGTAGCTATCTTGCTGGATTTGTATGACAGTAACCATACAAACCATTAGCTCAGCTCAGTTCTTTGGGAAGTAAATGGAGGAAAGTTAAGCAATTTGGGCAAGTTTGGGGTTTGTGGGTCTGGGCTTTTTTTGGGGGGGATGTGGAACTTTGGGTTTTTATTGTTGTTTTTCCTTTGTGGTTTATTTTTTTGTGTGTGGGAGGGGTTTTGTTTGTTTTGGTTTTCTGTTTGTTTGGTTGTTGGGGTTTTTTTGTTTGTTTTTTGTTTTCTTCCTTGTTATTCAGTCTTTTCTTGAGACAAAGAATTATGCTTTGCTCTATATTACTAAACATGGAAATATTTTTGTTCCATAAAAGGAAAGAATATATAAATCCCTAACAGAGAGCTTTTCAACCCACAATTTCTTACTCAGCGGAGTTACCCCAATTTAGCCCAAAAGACATTTGCTCCTTCTGCCACTGGTGCTGTCGTACAGATAGTTCCAATTACAGAGCTATAGTTTCTTTATGAAGCTGGCATTGGCTTTTACAGCCAAAATGACATGTAAAAAATTGCAAAATCAAATATATATTGTGCCTATTGATTGTGTATCTACAATGAGCCATAAAACTTAATCACTATCACCTCTTCATAGAATTACTACTTCAAAACTCAAAATGAGCAAAGTGCAAGAGTTCTTTTATGGTTCCTACACAAATATCATATATATATACACATACGGGAAGAAATTACATTATTGCCTTTAACCCTACAATGAAATGGATTTTTTTTTAATATTTACATCAGTTTACCAGCTGACACCCAACAGAAGTTTATGGATGAAAATTGTGCTGAGTTTGCAATATGTGCTAATATCGACTACATCACCAGCTACAGAGCTGTGTAATTAACAACAAAAAAGGTTTGCATGCATCCTCGTATTTATATCTATTGACAAAGATTGATGTTGACACCTACAGAAATATATATCTCTCAATTAATGTAAGTAACTCCCATAAATTTCCCTTAGCTTTTTTTGGAAAATTTCAGGTCTGCTTAAATTATGAAGAACAAAGTGGTTTTTATGTAAATACTTCTGAAAAGAACCTTGACAATATTTTCTTGCCTTTTACGGATTAGGATTTTGAATGGGTTCTGTCCAACCTACAATTTATTCTAGATAATAATGGCGTGTTGTTATGCAAATATCACTATTTTACTGCTAAGAATATGAATAGTTTAGGCTCACGATTCACTGCTAGCTCTTGCAGTCAGATTTCCAGAAGGATACCTACTAACGTTTTTCGATTTGGTTCTTTCTCAGGGCAACTAAAAACTTCTTGACTCAGGAAAGGATATGGAGATAAGAAATGCTATTCAACCTCGAATGCTGATATCAGTCTTAAACATCTATAAATACATTGCTAAAATGAATTCTACTTTATTAACGCATTTTTAAAAGCCAAATTAAACGCAGCTGCTTCAAAAGCAGAACAGGTCTAGATTCTGTTAATCTCATGACAGGGTTTATCTTGCATATCTCAATGGCATGTGAACCAAACTATCTTTTTGAAAATTCCTCCTATTTCTTGTACCAAAGGCCAGAAAAACATGTGTCTGAGCAACCATGCATTCCATTTTTTCTTTCTAGATATTTTGCATGTGAAATGTCAGCTTCAATTTAGCATAAGAAATCTTTTTCTATTAATCTTATTTCCCACTTCAAGATTATGCAATACAAACTGTATTTTGCAGAGTATGCAACCGAGAAGTCCTGTTCTCATGGTCCGAATGAAAGCAGAATGAAACACTAATCTTCTCATAAAGATGCCTCTATTATTCAAAATAGCCATAATTTCTTTCTATTTATTTTATTGGAGAACATATACTTGGTGGATTAAATGCTCTATAATAGCAATGGGGGAGCTGCTATACTGCAGCACACAATATAGTCCATGCGGGTTTTCTTTCCCTCCCAATGATCACCACCTCACTTTTCCAGAGGAAAGCACCAGGTGCTCTGCAATCTGCAGATTTAAAAAAACCCAACCTACACCTAGGCAGGTATATCTTTAATCCCAGATAGAAATTGTAGGTTTCATTTTGCCAAACCTTGTCATGAGCAATGTAAACTTTGATGTCTGGGTTCATCATCCAGATTTCCTTTCTAGTCAGAGGAGACAATCAGGCATTTCTAGAGCAAAAGCCATCACACCTATCTGAAAGTACCTAACTGTTAGAGATAGAAGTGAATGAGGTGGTGAGCACGCAGATATTCATACCATAGACATCCAAAGGTTGGTGAAATACAGTTTCACCTTGGAAGACAGTTTAAAGCCCAAAATTAGCTGTTATAATTTCCAGAAGTCTCCCATCCATGATGTGGAATTAGTGAGCATCGCAAGCAATTAAGCTGGAACATTAATATCACTAATATAGCACATTGATCGTCAGTTTCAGTTTAACAATATATTCCTTGAGAAGACTTCACTTATTACATAGAGTACTGGGGAAATGGGTCACCGAGGTTGCTTATGGAGCAGAAGGTGATGCTCTTATCAGCACCTGAGTATAAAATAACCACTGACAGCAGCTTGTAAGTACGTGATTCACTTCAGGAATTCAGCAGGTGATTGATAAGGGGAGTAGACCAGAAATGTAAGCAGGCTGCACATAAAAAGAATGTAAACAACTCAACATTCCTCCCTTCAATAACCACCATGGAAACGATAACAACCAACTCTCTGTTGACATACTTTGCAGCTCAGCCTTGCCTCTCCTGCAGAATTGGCTACAGATCCTCTCCAAACCCACTGCCCTTCCAGACAGGAGAAAAAAAGCATGATGCCTCCCTAACACACCAGCATAATGATAATACTGAATCCGTTGGTCCTCCAGAAGCACTCATTAGGGGCAGAGCTGGGTCAGCAGCACAGGTCTAAGCATCTACACATTTTCTCATTCTTGCAGACAATCCTGACAACACTTCAAGCTCTCTGTTTCCACCTAGAGTGTTAATGTAAGCAAATCAAAATGAGATGCCAAGACAGATGTGCAGAAGTAGCTCCTTTTGGGCAGATCTTTCATCATTCTTCAGTCTAGATCCCCCTGCCAGCCTTGAAGAGATAGAAAGGGACAACATACAGGAAAAAATTTGCAGGGATGCATATAGGAAGTGAAATCAATACTATTGCCTGATGAATAAAAACAGATTTTTTTGTAGCAAGCACCCTAGAATAGATCATTTCTGTAATAGCTATATGGTATTTGAGGAAAGAATTCTTTCCTATTAGGGTGACGGAGCCTGGAACAGCAGAGAGGTTGTGGAGTCTCCTGCTCTGGAGACTTTCAAGCCCCACCTGGATCTGTTCCTGTGTGGCCTGCCCTGGGTGACCCTGCTCTGGCAGGGGGGTTGGACTCGCTGATCTCCAGAGGTTGCTTCCAACCCCTACCACTGCAAAGCTAAGAGTGAGTAGGAATACCCTGAGGGGCGACTTAGGTCCTCCTTCTTTTTATACTGAAAAAATCATGTTGTTAAATCTTCGGTTTATGAGATCTAAATGATTATTTGAAATGTTTTCACATTCATTTGATTTAGCACTTTGGAAAAAAATGAAAACTCCAGTGATAACATCAGTGTATTCTTAAGAGTCAGATCTGCATTCCACATGCTTTTGTCTCCTTTTACTGAGTACTACACGGGCAAATTCCAGTAAACACTTAAAGGACATGGAGTCCTGAAACACTGTCATATTGTAAATTAATACTGCTGCTTTCATCCTACTTATTTTGTAAAATGACCCTATTGTTTCAATGCAGTTGCTTTATATGAAATTCTTGTACATTTATGTCAGACGAGTTCTACATGCATCAAACAATCATTTCATATGGCTCTGTTCAGAAGAACTAGCTCCTCCCAAGCAGCTTTCCAAGTTGTTTTATACAAATTCCTCACATTCTCCTATTTATCAACAGAGTTACTCAGAAGAGCATTTGACCACTGAAATCCTTTGACCAATTTTTTTTCACAGTAACTTGAATTTATTCATAATTCATGTTCATTCTCCCTTGCACATGGACGATAGTGCTTAGATATGCAAAATCCAAAAAAGACTAAAAATGATGCTGAGAGCAGACAACCCTCCTCTGTGTGTTTGCTCCATTTGGTGAGGTTCTTAAACCTGATCCTCTCCACTTTCTTATGAGCAAAGAGAATGTGATTCACTGTGAAGTGAGAGAAAAGGGAGTTGTAGAATGCATTGCCAGAACTCTCTGTCACTCACCCAGAAGTCCTAAACAGAAGTCGAGGCTGCAATAGGGGAACTATTTATAATTATAACTATAAATAATTATAGTTATATAATCATTATATATTTCCCACTATATGTAGGAAATAGCGTGCAGTCTTTCACTGAGAAATGCTTAGATCTCAGAGGACTCTAAGGTGGCTTGTATGATGCCAAATTTTAACAATTATCTCAGGGAAAATGTGGAGAAATGCTAATCTGTAATTCTTGCAGCCATACCACAGGTAAGGCAATCAGCATGTTATATGTGATGTATTTGGGAACAGCAAATATGGATTTTCTAGAGGTTAATTATGCCTAAACAAACTCGGTATAGCTTTTTTGGTGAGATCAGCAGTGATGTGGATAAGGCAGAGCTGGTACATAACACCTACTTGAATCTCCAGAATGCCTTTGGAAAATTAACTTGCTGAAGATTTTTCTGAGTGAAAAGTAAATGGTGGTTAGGAAGATGCTTATAAGATAAACACTTGGTCAAAAAATAGAAAACAAAAGTTATAGTACATTGTCAATATTCCCAGTGGAGTGAAATGATCAATAGCCCACTACAGTGATCTGTGCTGTTAACTTATCCATAAATTATCTGGGAAGGGCAATAGCTGAAGTGACAAAATCTGATGGGAAGTCATTGAAGCTGTTCGAAGCTGCCAGAAATGCATGCTGACTGTGTAGCAGCATTTCAGAAGAGCCTTGCCAAGTCCTGGCTGTACTAAATACCTGATAAAATAACACAGAAGATGAAGGTTAGTATAGATAAATGTAGAATAATATATCTAAGAAGAATGATCCTCATTTTAAGTATGCAATAATGGTTTCCCAGTACTACTCTATAGTGTGTCTTAGTACCAAAATTCTGTAGAAATTGCTGTCTCAGGGATCAGTGCAGTCAAAAAGCAAAGAAAATGATAAGCAGTGTTAAAAAAGGACAGACAACAAACCAGAAAACAGCATATTGATAGTATAAGCTACTGTTCGCTTTTTATTTGCAAAATCAAATAAATAAATAAAAATAAAGGTACTTTAACATTTTCTTCAAAGGCATTAAAAATAATAATACCTCTCTGAAGTCAGATTGTGATGTGAAGGTCATTTGAAAGGCCACCGATTCCTAAGGTGTTAAGACAACTGTTGATAGTCCTTGCTAATTAAAATAACCTCCTACACACCGGGGTTGCTTTTTAGAAACACTTGTTTCCAGTTTTTAAGAAAATGAATTTTTGCAGCTAATAGTAAATTATAAAGTTGGTCCTCAGCTATCCACAAGTGGAAATTCGTTTTCTCTCTTAATTTGTTTTCGTATGTGTGCTTTTTTTTCCTCTTCTCTGCCTTACCTTTTCCTTCCTGGATGCAACACAGTAGGAGAAGCAGCAACCGGGGGTGTTGAAACCAGACCACTACAAAATAATTGCAACTGCATTAGCACCAGAAATGCTTTAAGACCAATTAATGGGGAAATTCACTAAAAGCTCCATTATCTCTTTAAAAGAGCTTTACACGTTTTTGTCATGCAGCTCATAAATAACAGGGATCTAAAAGGAAATCCCCTTGCAAATTGTTCTTCAGACTTTGTAAGAGTAGGTGCCAGTCATGAAGCTATTGAAACATAAGTTTATGTTCAGAATAAAAGCACCACAGAATGAATCATGATCTCATTTTGGAAATTACTGTGGGTGGAAATGGAAGACTTCGGCCAGACTGGTTATGTTACAGACACACAAGGGAACTGAGGAGACTTGAGTTGAACAAGGGGGTGTCAACTACGGTTTATTGGTGATTTAAAGATTGTTAGAGTTAGACACATTGGACAAAAAACAAAAAAGGAGATCATAAGGACATATAAAGCCACACAGGCAAATGATGAAAACCAGCAGGAATGCAAATAGACTAATGATCCATTCTTACTTCAGTAACAGTCAGTCAAGAAAATATACAATGCATAAAAATCACTGGGTTGCAAGTCAAGCACAAAGCCAGCCTGATAAAACTCTACCTACCAAGTGCATAGTTGCACGAATGAGTGAGCATTTGAGGGATCAGGCTTCTCCAAAAAACAGGCTTTGTTGATTTTGTTGGTATTTGGTGTCAAGCTTAATTGCCTTATTGTATATGTTTATGGTCAAGAGTGATAATTTCAGTAAGGCTCAAACTGACTCCCATTGTGTCTGAGATAGCTAGGGGGAATTGGCGTGAAATCTGTATTGTGTTTGGTTTGTCTGGTATTTTGTCTCAGCATAGTCTTAAACAGTCTTTGTGAACTGCTATCAGATGGTATCTTAATTACTATTAACTATCAAGAAGGTATAACAAGAGCTAACCTAAGGAAACAATCTGTGATTCATCTTATTTAATACAATTTCTCTCTGTGCTCATGCCAGCTAGACAAGAAACCTTACCAAGAACAGCTGCAGGATAATCAGATGCAGCAAACCCTATCAGGAATATGTTAACATGCTGTGATGGGGAACTGCAGCATCTCTCCCCCCTCCAAAGTGAAATTATAATTAGAATTTTCTGGAGCTGTTACAGTACTCTAAAAGATGACAATATATATGACAGAGAACAAGATACAGGACCTTTCTCACCACTGGTTCCCTGTATCAAAGGTATCTATATATCCTGTGTGCACATGATATATATGAATGCAGATATTTAGGAGGTGCTTTCACTGAAATGTGGGTTATATGTGTTAATCCATATGACTTCAGTGACCAAATTACACCCTAATTGTGTTTTCGTTTCCTGTTCTTTGGGATTGCTTCTAGGGAGAAAACGAGGCAATCATTTTCCCTAAGGAAAGAAAATGGACAAAAAAACCCTATAAATGTGGAAATTGTAAACTCAACAGTGTGGTTACTGTCCCCAGCTTTGCAGTCATTCTGTTTTATCCTTTGGGTGTCAGGCTTTCATTTCATACTACCAACTACTTCCTGAATTCCTGGGGTTTCATTTATTCTGTATCTGTTAACATTTCGCTCCTGTCCTTTTCTTTCATTTTGTTACCCTTGCCCCTCTGTGTCATGCTCTAGAAAGTGTGTTCAAGCTGAATTTACACCGAAGAGATCCCAACAGAAATGTCAGGTAGCAGCATCACTTTCATCTCTTTGCTCCTTCAACACACCACCCCAACTCTGTTTTGCTAATTTTGACAGAGAAAGTGTTTCAAATAGAATTACTGAAAGGCATCTGGTCTCATTTTAGTCAGTGCCTTCTTAGATGATACCATGGGAAGATACTGTGTTTGTCTTATAGAAATTAATGAGACAACTTTCTCTGCAGAAGAAGAAACAAAAGAGCAGCAAACCTTTAATGTTTGTCATAATACTTTTTCTTCTTTCTGTTAGGAGGCACCATTAACACCAGAAAGTCTTTGAAGAAGCATCCTCTTAATGCATGTCATCTTGTTCACAACACACAGAGCAATAATAGTAAAGCTGGTGATGATAATTGTGTATAGCCTCTGTCAAGCTGACATAGACCTACAGAACCTGAGGGAACATCAGCTATAAGTTTATCTGCAGATGGCTTTTTCTAATAGAAAGAGTTTCATCTTAAATGCAGACTTGAAATTTCCGCAAGTTTGGAATAGTGCAGAGTATTGTGAAAGAACATAAAATAAAATCCTTACAAGTATTTTTTTAGTGGCAGGATACATATTAGAGTATTTGCATGGGTAATCATTAAATAAATCATTTTAAATACCTGTAAAAAATTAGCTGTTGGTTAGTTGGTCCTTTAGCATTTCACTCAGTGCCTTAACATTTTATTTTTCATTGCTTTAAAATATGTGACTAACAACTGTTATGGTTAAATTGCAATATGGTTTTTAACATAACATTACATAGCAACATTTTTATCACCTGCTGATTTCTGATAGAATCTGTACCAGCTCTGGCAACTTTGCACTGTATCTTCTTTACTTAGTGAAGAGCTAATAATACAAAAAATGTCATGTAGTTAAAAAAAAAAAAAAAAATTCTATTCACAAATTCCTACTAAAACACTCATAATAAAGTTCCAGGCCTAACAAGGATCACACGACTGACCAAACACTAAATAGCAATACAGGATTAAGGGACCGTTCCTCTTAGTAGAAAGGATTCAAACCCTTATGACTCTTAAGAGATGTATGAAGCTTTGTACTTGAAATAGGTGCCTTCTTCCATCACTACTGTTATTCTATTCCATTTTGTAATAAAATATTCATCGAGGCATTAAAGTTGCTGTATAGACTGATAATTAGCACAGTAATCTGAATCTCTGCTCCTGTGCCAACTAGTATTTCAGTATGAAGGCATGCATCAGCTTGGATTCAAATCCTCGTTTTAAATCAGGTGGTCTCCTAAACTACTAAATCATAGAGACAATCTATTTTCACTCAATGAATATTTCATTATATTGAAAATGAAGAGATGAAGAGTAACATTCTCTGAGAAGCTGGAAATTATCATGATGACTGCAGAGACAGGGCAAAAATCGTGAAGCTTTCATTTTCCAGGCTCCTAAATTCACATGTGCCCATCTGCTGACCTGTGAATTTGAAAATCCTGGAAACCTTCACACAAGTTGTAAGGGAGGCAGACTCCAAGAGTCTTTGTCCTCTCACCTGTTCATTTATTCATTAATCAGGTGCTAAAGAACCCAGCAGGTACCCTGGCATGTGATTAGAGGGTTTTGAAACACTTTTGGCATGAGTTGATCCATCAAAATCCTGTCTGTCTTTCAGTGTAATTTCACTGCGATCTCTGAAATGTATTTTGCTTTCACTGATTCAGCATTCTTCAGGATAAAGCAAAATTGTTTGTGTTTTCCAAACAGCTAAAATGTTTACTTTGCCGGCTTAATTCATTACACGTAGCGTAGCCAGACAGTTCAATGACACACGCTGAAGGAGAAGTCTCTATAGGGGAACATGACAGACTGTGTCACTGGCTTCTAATACATGTGTGCTTTCGTGAAGATCGTGTTTCTGATATTTGCATAAACTAGGATGCTAGGGTCTTATTGCTTTGAGTGGGAGGATGAGATGATCCGATCGGTGTGCCAAGTTCCTGTAATTCATCACTTTCCAGTCTCCGTGAAGCGGCATTCCCCTAATCTGACTGCCAAAAGCTGGTTTCTGTTTCACAGTCCCAAGGATGGTGTAAAATCTCCCTTACTTATTACCTTCTTGTTAGGCTAACTGCTGCAAAACCTGCTTCTCATTTGCACTTGGTTTGAACTAGTGGTCAGCTACTAATAAACCCTCTTTCTTAGTCTCTTACTCTTTTCCCATTCCACCCCATGGCCCTTTCCCCACCCCCCTTTTTGGGCATACTTCCAAGTGTCGGCAAAAACTGGGTCCCCGGCCACATACAATAGTTAGTGCCTGCTGTATTTCATTTTCCTTTCAGCTGGATTAAAATACAAGACATAGAATGGGTACCATCTGCAGCCAAACTTGCTCAAAAATGTGTGCTAGTATATTACACTGCATTTTTATCTATATTTTTTTTTTCTATGATATCTGCATTTAGATTTGTGCAATATTCACACATAAGACTTCAGTGACTTTGGAAAAATCAACACATATTGTAAGTTGTGCCTGGAAAAAAGCAGGTGTAAACCTGGGAAGATAAATATAATCCAGTTGCTAGCACTGATTTCTTTAGCATTTTATCAAACTCCCTGTTGTAGCAACGGTCTTAAGCTGTTTTTTCCATTCTGCTTAACCAGCAGATGACTCAGTCTACAGACCAAGATAATGTAGTACAATTATAGCATTCAAAATGGTTTATGTGTGACTACTCAAAGCTTGTCTTCACTCTGTTTATTGGCTACCAGCACACTAAGCTAAATGCAAGTTAACAAATTCCTAAAAATACTCCAGGGATGAATCATCCCTTTCAAAAGGGTTCTGGAGAGTGTTTACCACTGTGCTGGTAAGTCACGGGGTAGTAGGGAAGCCAATTTCTGTTACAGAAAGAGACAAGCTTGAGTCAGCCAAATGCTATGTTACAGAGTCTGAACGCTTTGCCTGGAAGATGGCTATTATGAGTTAATGTCCTCAAACTTGGGCAGCTAAAGGAGGCCGTTAAAGCAAAATTTTTCCCAAAGTCTCCACTTGTCTTGCAAGCCTGATTTCTGTTGCTTTCCTTAGAAATCCAGGAATTAAGATTTTCTAATTGTATGACTCATCACTTTCAAAAAAGCCTAAAGAGTCTGTTTGCTTGGAGTTTAGATGCTTGCCTTTCAACACTGATATTTGAAAATGCATGTTCAAATTCATGGGATAATTGTGTCCTTGAACATTGTCTGCTACCTCCAGAGCAGCCAGTTTTTAAATGAAGATATCCAAGTGCTGTATCTGTTCCTTAAAAATAAAACTTTGTGTCTCATAGATCTAGAATTACAGAAAAAGTGTTAGAATTAATAATAATAACAACATCAATGATGAGAATAACAATAAAATCTAGATGGAACTGACATTAACATTTCAACTTCTGCCCTGAAGTAAACATCTAGTAAACCATAGGCTTTCTCATCTCTCCTGAACTTCTTCAGTCCCAGTATTAGTTCTTTTCACTCTGATTTAATATAATTAAACATTTACTGTAAATTAAAGACTGAAGAAGTGACTAAAAGCTTAATTTCTGGAGATCTTTCTGTTTCCTAAATGACCGTTCCACTTCTACAGGTTGATCTCTGGCAAATGACAGGTATGCTCTGGTGTGGTATAAGGAGTTATCGTCAGTGCTGCTCAGCAGTGTTCTTCCCATGAAATTTGCCATCCACACACACAATTGAGATATTGTAAGTGGCCATATGGATGCTTCATGGCCTCACTTCTATCCCATTTTGGGCACCCTGCTCACCCACCTATTGAACACAGATGTCTTTGTGATCATTACATGTATTTAGCAGCACCTTTAGCGAGTGCAGGATGAAAGAATAAAGTCCTGACGGTGTGACTCGATAAACAGATTATCAATTACTGTCACCTTAAAATCATTGAAGGTCTTCCTTGTTTGAATCTTGACCATTTGCAAAATATGGCTATTACTCTTCAGATAAATGTGGAAAGACCAGGATTAAAAATACTTTATAGAAATTCATAGGAGTGAATGGATCATCTTTGTGGACTTTCTCTGGACCCTCTCCAGCCCATCCCCATCTTTTTTTGTACAGTGGGGACCAAAACTGAATGCAGTACTCAAGATGTGGTCTGATCAGCACTGAGTAGGGTGGGATAACACTCAGTGGGAAGAAGGGCAATTGTCTGCCTTTCTTTCCCTTTGCTGAGTATCAGAGGGCAGGCAAAGCATGAACAGAATCGTGTGTGGAGTGGTCTGTGAGACGTATGGTGGAATCAGCATCCCTGAGGTGTTCAAAAAATGTCTAGCTGTGGCACTTTAGGGCGTGGTTTAGTGGTGATGATAATGTTTAGCAGACGGTTGGACTTGATGATCTTGAAGGTCATTTCCAACCTTAATGATTCTGTGATTCTATTCTATGATTCTATGAAACTACTGACTGCTCAGAGGTTGCTTGATTTTATTTCATTGCAAAGAAATTCAATAAATCCTTATTTCTGAATTAAAACCTTTTTTTTTTTCATAATTGTATGCTTGCAATTTAATCATACTCTCTTTGTTCCTTGACTGCTGCATCTCCCAGTTATGCTTTAATAAGCAGGCTGATGTTTGCATTGAGATTGCATTATAAATCTTTAAGAAAGCATTCTATGAAAATTCTCCCTTGTGCTCACACATCTCTCATCAGAAGGAAAAGTGTTACTTAAGATGTGTCATAGTCATGTTTGTAGAGGCAGATTGGGGAACTGCCTGCTGTAGGCATTTGTATGAAGAGTAAAAGAGGATATCTTTAGAAAATTCAGCAGAAATGTCTGTGATAGTAAAACCTCCCACTTGATCCCAGTGGAGATTTGGAGGAAAGGCTGCTGTGCTGAAGTGGTGTGTTATGTCACCATGGTTGCCCAGCAAAAGTCCACTGGAAAAACCTTTGCTTTTAAATTGATGTGAAAGCTCTCGGCCCCTGCACTTTGTCAGATGGTGCATTTGCTGTCCTTTCAAGACAGTGCTTTGAAAGAGGTGCTGTAATACAGTTTCACAAAGTGAGATGCCAAACAAATGAGCCTGAAGGCAGCATGCTACTTAACAGCCTACTGGACGCTGTTTGTTAAAGCCCAACTCTGCCTCACATCCATCCTTACCACCATCAGTGGTTGCAGGAGGGCTCAGAGCATTCACTGGAACCATTGGACTGTTTACCAAACAAGCTAAATGCATGAGCAGCCACGTTTGAAAACTTTATACTAAAGAGGTTTTCCACTCACTTTTTTTACAACCAGATGTCAGGCTGAGAAGATCTATCCGCAGGCTTTAGAGCTAAAGAAACCTGTAATCTCCCATGTCATGGGAAATCTGGCATTCCCCAAACTGAGAAGACAAAGTGTTTATGTGGTAAACACATAAAAAGAGAAATAGGTATTAACACCTCTCCTATGAAGACAGGCTGAGGGAGCTGGGATTGTTCAGTCTGGAGAAGAGAAGGCTCCGGGAGGACCTAACGGCCACCTTCCAGTACCTGAAGGGAGCTGACAGACTGGAGAGGGCCTGGTTACAAAGGCCTGGAGTGACAGGACGAGGGGCAGTGGGTTTAAATTAGAAAGGAGTGGATTTAGATTAAAAATAAGGAGGAAGTTCTCTACCATGAGGGTGGTAAAACACTGGAACAGGTTGTCCAGGGAGGTGGTTGATGCCCCATCCCTGGAGACATTCAAGGTGGGGCTTGAAGAAGCTCTGGGCAACCTGCTCTAGTTGAGGCTGTCCCTGCATTCAGCAGGGAGGTTGGACCAGATGACCTCTAGAGGTCCCTCCCAACCCAGACATTTCTATGTTTATGAAAAGTTGGTATTGGGAATTGATATTAACTAGTGCTTGGGTAAGAAGACCACTCAAAAACTGGTTTGGCCTAGGGAAAAAAAATCCTGATGACTTCCACTTGCCCACTATTCTTAATGCAAATTTTGTTAAAGAAAGAAAAACAGGTATTCATGCCAGTAAAAATACAGATAAAAAAGTACTACTCATAGCTAAATGTAAGTGAGCATCTGCCCAACCTTAAGTGCCCACAAGCCGACCTTCAGACTGTTATATATTCCTACCTCACAACCGGGAGGAATCCATGCACTACCATTTACGTCTACTTGAGCCTGCAATATGGTACAAGAAGAGTGGAACAGTCTCAGAATGTCTCTGCAAATATCTCTAACTAGGGATAAGATTTATTATGATAACGAATTCACAGTTTTACACTAATTTTACTTTCTGGTTTTGACTCTTTCTCACAAATGTGTGATAGTATTGAAACTGTATCCAAACAATAACAAAAAAAATATATTCTGGAATAAAATCATATGCATAGAAAGAGACAAAGAATCCCAGAATGGTAGGGGTTGGAAGGGACCTCTGGAGATCAGCGAGTCCAACTCCCCTGCCAGAGCAGGATCACCCAGAGCAGGTCACACAGGAACAGAGCCAGGTGGGGCTGGAAAGTCTCCAGAGCAGGAGACTCCACAGCCTCTCTGGGCAGC
>JAAGNO010012665.1:38921-56052 GCA_033439905.1 Ceryle rudis | reverse complement strand
ATGCCAGACAAGAGAAATGGGGCAAATATGAAGGTGATTTGTCACTCAGCAGATCCTGTTCTTTAACACTGTGGGCAAAAAGTCCAGCAAATACTTGATAGTGCTACAACTGCACTATTACTCCTATAGGGGCTTTAAGATTTTCCTGTCTCTTTCTATGGAAGAATATCACACCAGTCTCAACCAGGATAGAAGCCTGAAGTTCACTACGGTTTGGGTGCTTCAGCAGTGAATGAAAACAATGGAGCCATGCCTAATTTATAGCCAGAATGGGCTCAGAGGCAAAGAGAATCAGTCCCCGGAGCTGGAGGCTGTCACACCTCTGAGCTGTTTACTTCAGCCCTAATCCAGGTAAACTCCACAAATCACAGCTACTTTTGAGATTAAGTGAAAAACACGTAAATTCACCTGTAGATCTGTATAGTCGCTCCATCTGTACAAAATAAATTGCTAGAAAGAAATCACTGTGACTCAAAGAATCAGAGACGAGATCTACTCATAAAGTGCAAGGAAATATATGGGGCTTTTGTATGTTTTACCAGGTGGAATTCTTTCCTTTCTTAAAAGTGAGTTATAAAATCTTCCCCCACATTTGAAAAGTGAAGCAAACCTGCTCTATTGGCAAAACTTAATTGTCTTGATCTAGGCATGCTTGTGTAGTTAACACTCCAAGAGAAATCCTTCAGCTAATTATTTGGAAGGTTGACGAAAGATGTAATGTCAATAAATTGAAGTTCCTCTCAAGTTGGTGTAGCTTTTATGAATCTGAATGAAGCACTTCTCAGGTCTTTGAGACTTGTATCTGAAACTGTAATATATGTCCTGCTTCAAATTTGACCTTTAAGGTTTTATATTTTTGATAGGCTGCTGTTCACAGCAGGGAAAATGGCAGGAGGAGATTTCTTTATGGCAGAATAAAAATGTGTTTACCGAAAGAAAAAGCAATACAGAGTGCAGACTGTTATTTCTTTTAAAATGACAGGAAATCAGAAAAGGGTCCTCAAAGAGCCTTTGAGGAACCTAGATCACAACCTGTAACAGAATTCATCAATGTTTGGGGCTAATTCGCTCAATTTGTTCTTTGAAGACATTTATTAATGTGTATTTGCCATTCAGAAAATATATTAGACTCAGGCTTGTTGAAGGAACTAGTTTCCTTAGTGGTAACAATGGACTAGCAGTTCCATTTTATGTTAACAGAAACTAGTATGATATGTGTCTTTGTCTTCTTGAACTGGCTGGGCAAGTTCATTTGATGAGAGGATTACAGTCCAGGAGCAGTGACTGTTGTATGTTACGCATTTAACACTAGCACATAAGTTGTGCTTTTGGAGATCCTAATTCATCTTGATGTTGCTCATCCTTGAGAGGAATTAGGGCAGCTGAAAGTCTGCCATAGAAGCAGAAAGAGGTAATATGCTTTAGCACTGAACTATTAATTTCATCTTTATTTTGGTCAAAGAGAACTAGTAGTACCATAAATTAGGTCCTTCTGTAACCACATGTCACCATCTAAGTGGGAATTACAGTGCTGTTCCTGTGCATCTTGGTGTTCAGCAAAGTGCCTCAGGGACTGCGATAAGAGATATACAATGACTTTGAAGAATTTTTGATGCCTGTAACACTGGCAAGGTTTAGGCAAATGTAGCTGGAGTTCAGATTTCTCAGGGAGTTTACCATTTAAACTCACTGGTCTGGTCAATAATGTGCTGAGGAGAAAACTCAGAAAATGTGAGCCTCATTTCCAGACCTGCCTTTGGTTTCCGGGGTGACTTTGGTCACTTCTCCCCCACCTTGTACATGTGTCACTGAAACATGAATAATGATGCACTCTCCCCTGTGCTGTGAAGTCTGTGTAATCTAATAGGTTCAATAATAAGGAATAGATTTCAAATGCTGCAATTTTCAACACAGTGTATACTGTTCTTAAGGTACCTGCACACCTCACCACGCACCTGATATGGTGAGTAGCAAACCTTCTCCATCAGCATGCAGGATGTTTTCTGTTTAGACTGAAATGGGCAATATTGGAGAGTGCTGCTATATAGCACCCATCAAGAGGAGGTTCACAAGCAGCAATGTCAGCAAGTTTTCACTCGTGCAAAATTGCAACTCCGTGGGTGTTCAGAGTCACTGCCTATCAAATTCTGACCAAGGAGAATTAGTGAGCTCACAGAGAGAAAAATAATGTGCAGCTTATAATTCAGCCCAAAGTTCATAGGAAAACAGATGAGAGGTTTATTATGGTTTTTCAGGAACTCATGTGACAGCCCGGTGGTGGTACCTTTGGTAAGGTAGAACTGCTGTTATCTATGGAAGTCCACATCACACAGTTTGCGGTAAAGCAGTTTCAAATTCTTCGCACTCATCAGGAAAAGAGTAACTGCCAAAGGAGTTATTTAAAGTGACTGAAAACACACTGTGTGGGGATAAATACTCCAAGGTGATGTAAATTTTTAATATTCCCTGTTCTACCCTTCTGTGCCTGCTTTAATTTGCTAACTTAATTCAACTATGTTAAATCACTGAGCTATGTCATAGGAGTCTTTAAAATACTGCTTCTAAGTTTGCAGAATACTGTATCCTGTTTACAGCTTTCCTCACAAATGTCCAGGAAAAGCTCAAATTACAATGACTTTGTGGCATCTTTTTCTACTGTTCTCCTACAAAGTGTCCAAGCAAATAACTGCTATGTCTCTATCTTGAACATCTTATTTTTTTCTTTATTTCACAGCACACAGTCACAAGAAAGTACATGAACTTTCCACTAATTCCAGCAGTTTGTTAATGAACCAGCGACACCAGACAAAAAACAATCTCCAAGATGAAAAGAAGAGTGACTTTCAATTCCTCTAAATATAAACGGAACTATTACAATGAACGACAAAACTTCAGTAGTGTTGAGAGACATTTGGGATTTGATCCTCCCCAGAACATTTCAGTGAAGTATTTGGCCCTATGGGTGTTCACTGAGTTCAGAAATGATCCTTTCTGTCCTCTATATTGAAGGGTAACTACAAAATCAGTATCCAGTATTGGTTAACATTCAGGTAAATCAATTTCAGTTTCATCGTTTCTACAGAGGTTTCATACAGGAATAGTATTACTGTTTAAAAGTAATACTTAGAGAAGGATAAATGGATTGAAAACACTATCCCTAGAGAAATTTAAACTCAGACTGTAAGCATTAGGAAGATTCCATATGGGAGGTGTGCGGGATGTACAGGATGCAAATGTTCTTTACTGTCACAGTGGGCAGTGCTATTTACCTTGATGTTCGCATTTTACAATGTTCTCAAGCGAAAATTGTTTTGTGTATACACAGATTCTGGAATATATACTCAGACTTTGATTCAGCTCTTCCAGTCACCCATGAGAGCTGTTTCCAAAACTGCTGGTTTCTTCATGAATAGAGATGGTGGGAGAACATACATTGGAACTTGAAATACCACAGCAAGTTCAAATCTGAAATTATCTCACCTGTATTTTGTTATTCAACAATCATTCACAGTCAAGGAACCTGACGGGGGTTTGTTATACTCAGTGTGTGAATTTTAATTGCCTTACATAGCATATTGTAAGTCTCCACATGCCATAAGAACTGGTATTAAATGCTATTTCCCAGAACTCTTAAAGGTACAGCTGCCTGCATCTTCCTCTGGCAGTTAATAATAATAATAACAATAATAATAGCAATTAACAATAAACTAGATAGAAAACTTCTCATACACATAGACGTAAATGAACTCCTCACTAATTTATCTGCAATGTATGCATACTGTTAAGGTTCCCAGTGTTATTTTATAGACCCGTCTTCTTTCAGGACCGCTGTTATCAGACAATGACAAATCCATTGGTTCTGGTTGTATCATGCGCTGATGCTCAGCCACCTCAATCTGCTATAGTTGCTGTCTGAGATCTTCTTTGGGGGAAAAAAAATCCAAAGCATGACAAAAATAACTCAAACCCCAGACATTTTGTTTATCTCTCTCTTCTGGGAGATGTGGAAAAGGCTGTCATGCCTCTGCACACTGTGTATGTCTGAAGTGATACCCTCACGTGATTGGAGGCATCTTAGGATACCACTGGTTAAAAAATTACTGTGTTCCACTGGAGACATGCATGTTATTACTTCCCCTGGATGACTTACTGCTAGGACCCCTCATTAAAGACATCATTTTACATGGCTTTGTTTGTCTTTTCACAAATCTCAAAGTCCCCAGAGGATGTAACACCACTTTCTAAATTTTTTGTCATTATTTTTCTAGGCTGAGACTGAATAAAATAGCAACAGGTCTGAATTCTGGATTCATTGCTGCTGTTCTCTAATTTAACATCACTAAATATGGCTCTGAGTTTCATTATGAATCTTTTGACAAGGCATTTGTTTGACATTATTTTCTACTAAGGCATTAGAGTGGACATAGTGGTGGCTGGAGGGGATATAGCAAAGCCTCCACTGCCTTGCAAACTGGTTAAACTCACAGCTAAATTGTAGTTTCCTATCACACATCATAATTTCAGCTGTGCCATGTTTAACGAAAAAGACTTCTGTATTCAGGACGTTTCTGTGGAATTTTGCAGTAAAATTCAGAAATATAATTGTTGGTAAATTCAAAGTACTTTTGCTATTTATATTTCTGTGCTGATACAGTAAAGTCAAATCTAGGTTCATGTGGCTCCTGGTAGCTACTTTTCCAGTGTAACAATTTGAGCCTGGGTTATGTTGTCTGTTGTGCTGTTTGCTTGAACCTACTATAAAAATTCACCTCAGTTTTTAAAACGATCCATTACTTTTACATATCTTCTGTAAGATCTAGAGACGATCGCCATAATGCCTTTAATGTAAACCCCACCTAAATATGAAGGCTATCCTTTATTCTGATGATAGCGCTTTTCTTGTAGTTCCCTAAGACCTTTATTCCCCACCCTTCTATCTTCTATCTTCATCCTCAGTTCTACTAAATGCAGCTTATGTCTGAGGGCTCAGCATTTTGGAATCATAGAATCATGGAATGATTTGAGTTGGAAGGGACCTTGAAGTTCGTCTTGTTCCAACCCCTCTGCCATGGACAGGGACATATTCCACCGGACCAGGTTGCTCAAAGCCACATCCAACCTGGCCTTGAACACTTCCAGGGAGGAGACACTCACAAATTCTCTGGGGAACCTCTTCCAGTGAACAGGATATATTATTCCATGCTTCTAATTGCAAGTCTTTCTTTCTTCCTATTATTCCTATTCCTATTATTTAGAAAGACTCCACTACTTCACTGAGTGCTTTACCAGATGTTCTACCAACTCTTCTCATGTTTATTAATTATCTGCATGATCGTACAATTGTATCTCTAAAAAAACCATATTGCCTGAGGAAAGTATGGGACGTGGTAATGATAATACAGTTTATTTTAGCTAACAATGCATTTTCATAAAGATGGCTATATATTTTTTGTACAATGACATAAGGTTAGGGCCTTTGCTATACTCTCAGAATGATGATTAATTATAGCAATAATCTTTAGGACCAAAAAACTGATGGGACCATAGTGCTGGTGGTTTATTACCTGAAGAGGTGTAGACTGGCTGCCGGTAGCTGTTTGTGGTTTCTGCTTTTTATCCCCTGGCTACTAAAGGCATGGTCCTTGGAGCAGAGACAAAAATTCCTGCTGATAGATCAAGTCTAATCAAAAAGCTACAGCATCATACCCTAGCATGACTGCCCTCTCCTTGCCGCATGGCCCAGGTTCAACAGGAAGACAGAAGTTTAGGAGATCTTTCATTTCTCCTAGCCTGGTAGTTGGTGATTTCTCCTTAAGATGTGGGCAATATAAGGTCAGCTATTACACATATTTGTCCTAGGTACTGTAACCCACAAGCCAAAATCCACTTAAGTAGGTGGCACGGGCTTCTTCTCAAGTCCTCTGACTCAAGCTCAGTGGTGTCTTTGCACGTTAGGCACGTATTAAGCACAGGTACCAAATCAATGATTGCAGGAATAGGGTTCTTTCTTACCACATCAAGTCATTAGGACTTCCATGTAAAAGCGGTAGTGGAATTGGAGGTGCCTAAAGATGTGCGAGCACCAACAGCCTCTGCAGCCCTAAAGTGGATCAGAAAGGATGATTTTTGTCCGTGTCTCTCTACGAAACAAAATGAAGACATACAAGTTCCACCAAAGTTGCTCATTAAGTGCGATTTTGGATCTCTCCCTGAGTATCGGCTTTCTTTAACTGGAGGAGGTTTTGAACAAAAGCCAGCTTTTACAAAAAGCCTCTAAAAGACACAGCTCTCCATCCATCTCACAGTGTTCCCCGACCCTAACAGTGGAATGAATAACACAGAAGCAAAATAATAAATATGTGAATAAAGCATAGGGCTTTTTGTTTGGTTTGGGTTAGTTTTTTTTTTCCTTGCTTTTTCTTTTTTTTGAAGTCTGTACTTTCATTTTTTGTTAATAGACACTAAAAAAAAAAAATCAAATCTCACTTGTGAAACATTCTGATACGCTTCTGTGTGTGTTTAATTTCATTTTTTTTACTCTTTTCACCCCAGGCTCTGGCTGGGAATGGAGCCACAGCAAATACAGTGAAGGTCTTTATAACGCTTTAATGTTTGGGATATAGGGGAGCCTCGCTATATCTGTATTGTCAGCACTATTCAAGTCATAAATGGAATCAGGCTTTTTAAAAACCATGTGATACCAAATGTATGTCTTTAGGAAAAGCATATATGTTCCCTCCCTACTAAAACTATTAGTTATCACCACAATTTACAGTCTATAGTAATAGTCAGCCACACAGGAATTAGGTGCCATGTATAGGGCAGAGAAAATCATTACTGTGGGATTCCCTATTAGGTTATAACATTACATGAGACAACATGTAACAGAAAAGGAGGAGAGAAGTTCTGGCTCCTGTAAATTCAGTAATCTAACTTTTGTTTTGTTTTGTTTGGGTTTTTGTTTTGTTTTTAATTTCTATGAATCAGAAGCCTTGAATATTTCCAGTTCTATCTGTTCCAATGGTTTAATTTATTTGTACTATGTGTAAGAATCAGAAGGAAAAAGAAGCAAGTTTTCTGAGATTCCCGAGGTTAAAAACTATTAAAATCTCAATCTAATTAGGAGATAATTGCTGGTAATACATGATTTCTTCAAGATATTGAGCTTTACAAACTGAATTAACAATTCCAGCTTTCTTAGAAGGCATAAACACCAAATCTTTTATGTATTTGCATATTAGTTTCCTTCAAGAGGAATAATGTTTCAGCACTTAGTTGTCTGCAAAATGCAACTGGGGTTGTTATTACAGCTTAGAAAAGCTCAACACGGCAGCTATTAAAAAGGAGTGTCTTAGGTTCACTTCTTGGAGTGGATCTGTACGTGTGAGCGTGTGTTTGTGTTTGCTTTCAGTTTGTTTGGATACCGTAAGTGTAAAATTACTTTTGATTTTCCACAAGTGCTATTCAAATCACAGTAAAGAGCTGCAAAGTACATTCCATTAGTCACATGGCAACTTCTTTGAAAGTTGCGTTGTTTTATCCACCCCCCCCAAGCCCCGTGTAATGTTATATGCTTGAGAAAAATTGCTACTTTTCCTTTTTTCTTTTTTCTTTCTTTTCCCTTTTCTTTCTTTTCTTCTTCTTTTTTCTTTTTTTTTTTTTTTTTTTTTTTTTTTTTTTTTTTTTTTTTTAATTTTTGATCTATTTATCTTAGCTTGGTTAGTGCAGTCCTGAGCAGAATATATAGAAATAAAAAGACATCTAAGACTTAATGAAATTGTTCTGAAAGATAAAATAAAGCATTTAACCAATCATTTAAGATGTACTGCCCTTTCATATGATAAACAATTTTAAGTGTCCAAACATACCAATTTGTTCTCTGATCTATAAAAGCCATTTTGTTAGAATAACTGGCTTACTGGTTCTTGCTTCTCTTACTAAAGTAAAATTGTTAGTTTAGCAATGCAGTTAGAGTTTGAGAGGTAATCTCTGCCCAGTTTCAATCAATGTAAGTTATGCCATTTTTTTCTGGTGTCCATAGGAATATAAGAATGTTTGTCTTTTACAGATCCCATAAAAATTTTCCATTTCCTCCCAGAGAATCAAGATCGTCTCCTTATTTCTCTCTTTCTTTATAATGAGCAAGTTAAATTCTTAAGTGAGAATTTACCAGGACGTTCTGCAGAAACAGCTCCCATCTTCAATTGCCCATCAGGTGTGGCACCTATTTCCACCATTGCAACACTATTTCTATTTTCAAGGAGAAAATAACCCCATGAACAGATTTCTGGAACTAGAAAGACACCTCAGTGCCAAGCTAGAAATACACTTAGAAAGAGGATAACCATCCATACATTTTCTCAGTTCCCTGTATGAATTTTACAGAAGTTTGTTTCTTTATCAAGACATGTCTCAGGACTATGCAGCAAGAAATCAGCTTGATTTACCATTGTTCAGATATCATGGTGACAGGCATTCTGAAAAAATTCATTTAAAAAAAATTGAAGAAAAATGGAATATATGATTACTCTCTTTTCTGAGTAGGAACATACCGTGCCTCAGCCTGCCGCTTCCATTTGGCAGGTACTCTCAACAGACCAGTCCTCAGATTACTTTCTTTAGCAATCTAAAAATTGGCTATTCAGCATGACTTCTTTCAGTTATTTTGCTTAAGGAAAGTTCCTAGCCAACCATATTTTTTTTCAAATGAAGGATCCCTTTTTCCTTTATAAAAAGAAATCCATCAGCCCAGACCAAGTAGGAACATGGTTACCTCAATATAACTACTAAAATTGCAATGCTGAAAATAAAGCAAACACTTTTGACCCCTCAGCTCTTTCAAACTCTTTCCTAGTAGAGAGTTATTTACAAAAGAGCCTTCTTGAGGTTAAACCGGTGCATTTTAATTAAAGTCCTAATGAAATAATGTTCTATCAAATTATGTTGGACTGAAACTTACAGCATGTGCCAATAATAAAAAGTTAATTGCAATTTCAAGATTAAATTAAAATATATTAGACTTTATTGACAAAATAACAAATACAGCTGCTTGTTTATGATTTTTTAGGTAATTAGTTCTTTGCAGAGAAATCAATAACCTATCGAAATGTTCTGAAAGAACAAAGTTGAAATCATGTAAATAAAATTATAATGGAATCAGGTTATGCAAGGAGTTTATTAGTGCTCAAGGTAGAAGGTATGTTGCAGTTATAGTAAGAAATTGCATAGGAGACTACAGCTCATTGTGTAACCCTATGATTGACACACAGAGCATATGTTTCAGGAAATATCAAGGATAGATAATGGCTTCATTTTCCTTTGTCAAATTGGATGCAAAGCCAACAAAAAAGAAATTTCTTTGGCTCCAGTGGGATGGTGTAAAGGAAAGTCTTACTTAAAAGTAGGTTAGAGTATAGTAGGGTAAAGTAACAGTAAGAATAAAGTAAAGAAAAAGCAAAGTTGAAGTCAACCCCTCTTCACTGAAGAAGCCTTGAAAGTGAGTAGCTTTTGAAGTCTCACCAATTTATTAACTACTGAGTGAACAATTAACTCCTGACCTTCTTTATCTCAGTGACACGATAATGACGTCCCAAGCTCTCTAAGACATATGACTAATAAAGTTATTGTCTAACATCCATCCAATACCGAGTAACAAATGAAAAAAGCCTTACCTGATATTTAAATACAGAAATAGAAAGCCGCTTGTTGTGTTTTAACCCCAGCAGGCAGCTAAGCATTGCACAGACGCTCACTCACTCCCCTAAAATGGGATGGGGAGAGAATTGGAAGAGCAAAAGTGAGAAAACTTGTATGTTGAGATAAAGACAGTATAATAGGGTGAAAAAGTCCCAGCCCTTTGCCCCCTTTTCCCTGCCAAACCAAGAAAAACAAGTGATGCAATAAAACCCCAACGGGTCACCACCAGTTGACCAATGGCCAGCTCGCCTCTGGGCAATGGCAACCCTGTGAAACTTTTGCTCGCTGAACATGATGTCATATGGCATGGAACACCATTTTCTTCAGCTAGTGTAAGTTCTATCTGTGTCCTCTCCCAATTTCCTGTGCACCCTCAGCCTACTTGCAGGCAGGGCAGTGCAAGGAGCAGAAAAGGCCTTGATGGTATGTAAGCACTGCTCAGCAATGTTTAAAAGATTGGTGGGTTATTAACACTGTTTTCTGCACAATTCTAAAGCATACTATCATGCAAACTACTATGAAGAAAATTAACTCTAGTCCAGCCAAAACCACGACACCCCTGTAGTGCAAACAAAAAATTGACTGGACATTGTTCTTCTCTCACTTAATACATTTCTTCTGCTTTTCAAGAGGAATAAAATTCTTCTCCTGAAAATTCTATTTATACTGTATAAATTTCTTTTGCAGTCTGTATTCCTCTCCTTTAGTCCTTCACCCCAAATGTACTTCTTTAATTAGGATGCATATAAATTATGTATAGCTGCAAAGTTCAGATACTTTAAACATTAAAGGTACCTTTGTGTTTATCAGTCTGCACCTTTGTTTTATTCCCATGACTCTGACAGATAGATGCATTCTAGGACAGCTTTCCTAGTGTGTTAATCAGATCCGAAAGATCCTGCTGGGAGTTGTGGTAATTACAGTGGGATAACTCATCTCTTCTTGAACTCTCTCCAGGCCTTCATTTTTCCTAATAGCAACAGTGATACTAATTAAAAACAAATGTTAATTATGTCAGTTTATCATTCCCCTCTTTCTTGACAAGTTATTTTAATGGTAACTACCAATGTTCAAGAACTCCACTGGCAGCTTTTCCACTTTACAGTTCCCTCCTTTCTTTGATGTCAAGTAATTTGATTTTTTTTTTTTTCTGATAACAAGAAGGTGAAAACAGGCATAAGATTTCCACATGCATCGTGTTGGCTGATATTCACAGAGCATCTGTTCTCTACTGGCCTTACTGTGCCTTTTACAAACCTTTCCATGGTTTTTATATTTTCTTCATTTTCTTTTAGAGACCAGCTTAGCAATGAGGATTTAGGAAGTGCAAGTCAGAAGCTCAGATACTCACATACTGTCTTAGATCTCTACCTATGTGCAGCAGTAGATGCCATTTACACACCAAGGAGGAAGAGAATTTTTAATTTAGGGTAGGACCAAACTAGTGTAAACTATTCATTCAAGTGTTTTCTAACAGCTTACAATTTAATTTTTACTCAGATTCCCTAATAATCAAGCTGCATAAATCAAGATAACATAAATTATTCTAATTTATATCTTAGTAATCATCACATTTCTAATAACAATGGATATTTAGTTATCTATTTCTCATATTTAATTCAGATTTCCAGTCATTTAGTTATTACACAAATAAAAATTTGGTAATCAAAACATTTCAATGACATTAATTCTTACAAATCAAATTAATGAAGATATTACACTTGTTTGTTACAGTATCTCTAATGTAGCAGTTCCAAGATAACTAATTTTATGAGTTCGAATTTCTGAAGTAGCTAACACTCATGATGTAAACACAAGGTCGAGCTCTTATCTATCAACTGTGCATGCTAGTTCTTTTAGTGGTGTAAGTGATGATACATATGATATAAGGGGTATAAGATTGGATTCTTTGTTTGCATTTGAAATACTTGGTAGTAAAGGATGGTCTTTTCAGAAACAAAGGTCCTGAATCATTATTTTCCTGATGTAGCCATAAAACAAGGAAATCAAACCTGAAAGCTTGTCAAACATAATTCATATTATAGTATTTGGAATTTTCTTCATCACAACAGATTCCAGTGATACTGTCTGATTATTTTATCTATTTCTTCACCTGTGCATTAATCTATTTATCAGTGTATCCATCAACACACTATACATATTTGCCAGGGAAAACACATACCATATCAGAATGAAAGTCCATTGTAGGCAGTCTTAGTTAACAAAATTGAAATCCAGGTAAGGGAATGCTCAGCTACAAAGGCTTCAAAATTATTATACATTCCTATTAATGATGCAATATAAACACAGAATATTTTGGAGTGGTTTTCATTCTGTAATTAACAAGATGAGCCATGTTGAGAAAGTGTAGAAATATTTATTTATTTACAGTTGTGAAGCAATGGCACACATTATATTTATGATGCAAAAATAACAGATTTATCTTTCCAGACATCCTAGGATTAAATTATCTTGAACTTGGTGTGTAAAGGTAAGTGCATTAGTAAAATTGTGACTTGCATCAGTCATCCTTTTAGATTGGTTTGTGAGATCTCGGCTAATTATCCTGCAGACTTCCTGCCCTCAGATCTGTTCAGACCCAACACAGATGTTGGAAACTGTGAGAGTGAAGGACATAGACAACTGAAGGGATGGGAAGACTAAAAGCCAAATGGACTGTATTGGGTCTGACTCAGCTAGAGCTAATTTCTCCACAGCACACCTTCCAGTGCTGTGCTTTGCATAGAGAGCTGGAAAGGTGCTGATAACACATCTGTGCTGTGGCTGCTGCTGGGCAGGGCTTGCACAGCACCAAGGCTGTTTTTCAACATTCCCCCTGCAGTGGGATGGAGTGGACAAGATCTTGGGAGGGGACACAACTGGGACAGCTGACCCAAACTGACCAAAGGGATATTCCAGACCAAATGACATCAGCTTAACAATAAAAGCTAGAAAAAGGGTGTGTATGTGTATTTGCTTGTCCTCCAGAGCAACTGCTGTGTGTTTGGAGCCCTGCTTCCTGGAAAAGGGGCCAGACTTCACCTGCTGATGGGAAGTAGAGAAAAATCTTTGTTTTATTTTGCTTCCAAGCATGTGGCCTTGCTTTGCCTTTGTGTTAACCTATGGGTTTCATCTCATTTTATTCCTCCTGGTCTAACTAAGAGGAGGAGGGGGGGAGTGTGATAGATTGGCTTGATGGGCACCTGATGTCCGGCCAAGGTCAAACCACCACATGGACAGTTATGTGGGAAGATAATGCATAAATGTTGCTAATTGACACTCAAAAATAATGAACAGATGTTTATAAATCACTGATTAACTACTCCATTGTAATTTTACAAGTAGAATTTTAAAAAAAATATATATAAATGTAGAAGATAGATAGATGCATAGATATTAAACTTCCAAACAGGTTATGTGACACGCCAACTTTCAATCATTTTCAGGTTAATTTAAAGATTGTTTCAACATTTTCCTCAAATTAAATGATGTTTAACTCCACAGCTGAGACCAGCCCACAGAAAAATGTAATTTAGCCACTGAAGAAAATAATCTGAATCATGCATTAATTGTAATGCATTATAAATCATACAGTTTTCAAATTGTCCAAATAGCTTAAGTGTAGTTTTCCAAATAATCTGAACTTCTTCAAAAAGGAAGTAAGATTGGGCTCCTTAATGACTTGGACACTTTTGAAAATGGAACTTTTTGCAAGCATTATGCTAGATTTTGTAGGACATTTTCGTCGCGGTCAAATTTTATGCTTGCGGTTTAACCTTCATTATTACACTTTCATGTCAGCATGATACCACTCATATAAAAGACATTACATCAGTCTAAAACTAGTATGTTGACTTAAGTATTCAGTCTCCAACTGTGTACATTTTTTTGTTCCTTGCTTTTTAAAGAAGAATTTATTTGCATACCAATCAGGATATTCACATCTTCAATCTTCAGCTATTTTACTTCATTAGTTTTGCCTCCCAGTGTCTGCCTTTTCCGCTGGCCACAGCTCTGCAGCTCTCCAGCCACAGACTGGACCTAGTACTAAGGTTGCTGTGATGGGTTGGCTCTGGATGGACATCATCTGCCCACCAAAACCACTCTCTCACTCCTCCTCCTCAATGGAACAGGGGATGAAAAAGATATGACAAAAGGCTCATGAGTTGAGATGAGAACAGTTAGCTCACTCAGTAATTACTGTCATGGGCAAAACAGACTCAACTTGGGGAAATTATTTTATTACCAATCGAATCAGAGTAGGATAGTAAGAAACAAAGACAAAACTTAAAATGCCTTCCCTTTGACCACTTCCTTCTTCCCTGGCTCAGTTTCATTCCTGAGTTCAATACCTCCTCTCCCTAAGAGGTGCAGGGGGATGGGGAATGGGGTTTGCACATTTCCTTTTACACTTCTTCTTCCTTACTCTCTTCCCTGGCTCCACTGTGGGGACCCACCCACCAGACACTCCAAAAAGTCTTGGAGTCTTGGAAGTCCTCCAAGAACTTCTTGAATACGAGTCCTTCCCAAGGGCTGCAGTTTTTCATTAACTGCTCCAGCATGGGTCCCTTCCATGGGTTGTAGCCCTTCAGGAACATACTGCTCTAGTGTGGGTCCCCCCTCAGGGTCAAAAGTCCTGCCAGCACATTTTCACAGCCTCCTTTGGATGCATCCACCTGCTCTGACATAGGGTCCTCCAAAAGCTGCAGGTGGATGTCTGCTCCACCATAGACCTCCATGGGCTGTAGGGTACAGACCGCTTCACCATGGTCACCATGGTCTGCAGGGGGATTTCTGCTCCAGCGCTTGGGGACTTCCTCCTGCTTCTTCTTCATTGACCTTAGTGTCTGCATCCTTCCTTCTCTCACATTTTCTCACGCCTCTCTCCCAGATGCTGTTGTGCAGCAGGTTTTTTCCCTTCTTATATATGTAATCTCAGAGGCACTACCACCATCACTGATTGGCTGAGCTTTGGCCAGTGGCAGGTCCATCTTTGGAGCCAGCTGGCACTGGCTCTGTTAGATATGGAGGAAGCCAACCCTGCAGCCTCCTCTGTACAAAAACCTTGCCACGTAAACCAATACAGTTGTCCTCTATTCAAACAGTACATAAGCAGCAAGGCAGGTGTTGTTTTCTTTTTTTCTTTTTTTTTTTTTAATAAAAAAATATGTAATTATACAGTAAAAATAATTGAACATTTACAAACTGTAACTTCCCTTAAGTGATCTCTCCATTCTGGTATAAAGTACTGTGTATCCACTAAATGCTAAAAACTATATTTAAGTATTTGATGTGGACACAAATATGTGAACCAGTATCCTGAAGGCACATTTGGCACACATATTCTTGATGTGTTTTTTCATCTACTCCATCTTGCTACCCAAACTGTGCTGTTCTTTAAGTCTACACAGGAACATTTGTACTTCACTCTGCATGCAGAGATTTATTAAAGGCTTTTGTCTGCTCGTTGTAAGTTACAAAGTTGCTTCACTATATCAGTGGGAAGCACTGGAGGACCCAAAGCCAACTGGACACTTAAGTTTTTAAATGAAGATATGAGAACATGAACAGTGTGCCACTTGCATTTGACCTAACGTAGAAATAAATCCAGACAATGTGAAGACTATGATAAGGAGGAGGGAATTTGTTGTGGTAGACATAATCAAAGACCTTGGATAAATGGAAGAAATTATTTCTCATTGACATTTAGGAGTTTATAAAGAGTGCTAGGGTAGGGAATCATAGGAAAGAAAACTCCAGAGTAAAAGGTCTTGCCTTAATACCATCAATGAACAGCACAAGAACAAGCAAAAGTATCAGAGCCCCAAAAGCTCCCAAAGGACCTAGAGTCCCTCACAGCATTGCTTGACATCTTATGAAAACTGCCTTTGCCTTGGCTTTGCACACTGGCAGTAGACATAGAGTGAATATACCCTGCAGCTCTAGATACTAAAGTTGCGCCTTGGGTAACTGGTGACAGTCTGTGACTCTTATTTGTCTCTAAAAGTGTTATGGTAAGTCAAAAGGGTTATTTGCCTTCACCCTAGGGAATTGAGTGTCCTCTTCCTTTAACAGGTGGAAGAAAATTTTTCCTTCCATCAGATGGCTTGATTTTTGAGTTGCAACAATCCTCAACTGGTGTGTAACAAAATTTGTTTTTTCTGGACTGACCGGTATCAGCATTGCCTAGTATTATTATAAGATAGTTGATCATTTATAAAATAAGCCTTTTTGTCTGAATGGTGGTGGTGGGAGGTGTGCTAGGTCTTCAGTTAATATGGAAAGCTGAACTCCTGTGACTTTAGTGTAAGGTTTATGGTAACTGAAGAGTTGGACTCAACATTAAAATAGAACATGTTCATAGCATAGTCCTGCAGTAACTGGTTTGGGTTTTTTTTAAGACTCTTGTAACACATATCTTGGGGCACTGGGAAAAAAATTCAAAGGGCTTACATGCTAATATATATAGGTATATAATTAAACATGACAGGAAAGACAGTTAAAATCCTGTAATTTAGAACTATACAAGATGATTTACATAAATAGACAGTGTTACTATAATAAGTATCAACAGTATAAAATTATTGTAAATTATCAATTATCTGTGACAGGAACAGCTGAAATATTTTGCAATAAACATAAAGAATGTTTTTATTAAAATAAAGAAGGACATCCTTTGAAAAACCTTTCCTGAAATGTAAATTTTAAGACCTTTTTCCATAATGGTGACCTTGACTAATCATCTATGCAACTAAGTAAGAGCAAGCATGCACAGGACCTCCACTTTTCTGAAGCCGTGTTTTCAGAAGATTCAGAAGTGCTTTATATATTTAAAAAGAGACTTGTTATGACTGATTTAGGAACCTGATATGCAGTTATGTATTCTGGTGATTTTTATACAAAAGCACCCAGGCCATATCTGAAACCACAATCCCATAAATCCCCCCAGAGAGGTGGTGGAATCACTATCCCTGGAGGTGTTCAAAAGATGTCTAGAAGTGGCACTTCAGGACACAGTTTAGTGGTCCTGATAATATTTAGTAGACTTGATGATCATGAAGGTTGTTTACAATCTTAATGCTTCTATGATTCTAAATCTGAAGTCCTAAAAGGCACTATGAAAGTATAGAAAGTCAGGAATTAAATTTGAACACTGCCCCCAAATCAGTTACCTTTTAAGTTTGTGGGTTTTGGTTTGGTTTGGTTTGGTGGTTTTTGGTTTTTGGTTTTTGGGGGTTTTTTTTGTTTGTTTTTTTTTTTGTTTGTTTGTTTGTTTGTTTTTTGTTTTGTTTGTTTTTTTTTTTTTTTTTTTTTGTTTTGTTTTTTTTTTTTTTTTTTTTTTTTTTGTGTGGGTGGTGTTTGTTGGGGGTTTTTTTTTGGGTTTTTTTTTTGGTTTAAAGCTCAGAGGAAAAACCCAAGTGATGCAAAGGCAAAT